>LGAG01003682.1:0-17621 GCA_001278395.1 Lerema accius
TTCAATATAATGAGGCAAATGTAGTGACTCGTATACAAAACACCAAGTCACCATTGTTAAAACTAATATCGTCATCTATGATAACAATTTGAAACAATTTATTCATTACATTTCTACTTTATTTTTTTATTTTTTATTAATAGATGTCGCTAGTAAGAAACTCCCGTACTACCGTCTATTAGTATAACTAAGACAACTTTATGAAGAACTCTCAGGTGTGCAAGTTTCCTCACGATGTTTTCCTTCACTGTAGCAATTATTAATTACTATCGCACGCACATAGCTTTTTCAGTTGGTTGGTTTAAACCCAAGAATTCATGTTAGATAATCATGACTTATTTCTAAAGCAAGAGATAATTATATCCTACGCACATTTTACTTTGAATATGATTTTCCCTAATATTCAGAGTACAGTTTAAAATATCTAATGTTGAAAATAAGGTCAATGTTTGCTCGTATTTCAAACGCGAACTCCCGAATAACGAAAATGTAGATAGCAAACAAGGTTTTTGATTTTTATGACGATCATAACAACCAGTCGAGTGCTTGCTTTGAAGTTAAAATTTAAGGTCCATTTTGTTATTGTGCATTTAGGGATCGCCATAAATAAAGTTATAAAATTCGTAGGTACATAGTATTAAGCGAAATGTGCAGTGATCTGAAACTTAGGGAATAATTACACCATGTTTACTTAAGGAGTTCCTATGGCCACCTTCGGGCCCCATGATCAGATCAGCTTCATTGCAAATATTACAGTTCCATCCCATTTATATACGTGTCCAAAATATCAGCTCAATCGGACACCGGGAAGTTGCTTTTCAGGGGGGGTCAGATATTTTTGGACGTGACTGTACAATCTAATCAATTAGTCTTAACCCTATTCATTACCTATTGAGAAAGGGTCCTCTTCTCATTACTAAGGAAGTCTAGGCATACTCCACCACACTGCTCCAGAGCGATTGACAACATGTCAGAACCACAGATGAAAAAATATATAGACTGAGACTTCGGAACAAATGAGCGTAGTAGAAAAAAACGCACTTATCAAATGATAACGTTTCCCGGTATGTATTATGAATTGCTACACAGGCTGTGCTTTGTGACATACGTCAAATCGTAAAAAAAAATTGACTTCATTTTTTTTTCTTAAGACTGATTCTATACGTTTTTTGGTCTGAAGTCAGAACATGTTTAAAGACTGTCATTTATTGATAATACACAGAACTGAAGGCTTGACGTGCCTTCCGAAAACGCTCATAATTTTTGCCATTAGCGGTCACCCATCCACTTTCCGACCGCGCCCGCAGTTGCTTAACTTCCTAATCATTTAGAATCGACGCAAAACGTTGTTCTAATAACTGCTCATAATTTGTTAAAATTACCAAAACATTTATAACAGTAAGTCAAATGCATGCATATAAGCAATAAATTCTATTAATTTATACCAGTAATAGAATTTATGCAATGAGAAACCAATAATTGAACTCGGGCGAAAATTTAGTCCAATATGATTAGTAATCGCGGATTTTCTGTCCAATAGTTCACAATTGTTTGTTAACCATTACAGCATAGTCAATTGGTCAAAATATAATTTGGTCCACACATATTAGTCACACGTACGAGTTTGAAATTTGGCATCGTTAAAGTTCAAACGGAGAAAAACATTTAAATGCGCATTCACTTCAAAAGGGAGGCCCTGTTAACAGATAATTGAAATTGACTTCTGCCAACCAGGAGTTTAAAACTCAATGATTTGACGTTATTAGTTATGGTCAAATTTCAACCAGAGAACAGGGCCTTAATGTCTATTATGTGAAGCAAATCAAGCATATAATTATGAATTGCTTCCAAAAGTCAAAATAAATGAGAAGTTTGAAATAACATTTAAATTTAATAGATAATAACAACGATAAAGCCTCATAAACTTTAGTTTTCAATTCCAAACTAATGAGTATTTAAACAACTGAAATTCACGTGAATTTGGGTCCTCACAGTTGTGCAGTTTCAGCACCCTAATTATGTAAATATCACCGAAAGCGTTATTTGAATAAACTATGCAAATTTTGACTAAACCTTCAAACAATTATAAAGATAGCATGCATGATGAATATCTATTCATCATCATCATCGCAACCCATAACTGTCCCACTGCTGGGCTCGGGTCTCCTCTCACACTGTACAGGCCATAGTCCACCACGCTTTCAAGTGCGGATTGGCAGACTTCACACTCCTTTGAGAGCTTTATGGAGACTAGGTTTCCTCACGATGTTTTCCTTCAGCGTAGCAAGTGTTTAGTATCTAATACGCACATAACTTTTTAAATTAGATGTGCGTGCCGTGGGATTTGAACCTAGGACCTTTCGTTCAAAAGACCAACATTTCAACCGCTAAGCTATCACTGCTTATCAATGCTTATTGATGAATATCAATTGCCGTGCATTAATTTACGACCTCAGACCAAAAAATATATAGACCCAGTCTCTAGGTCTCCTCAGTTATGATAAAATTCCATTAACACATCCTTTTAATTAGTATAAAAAAGTTTCATTTCATTTCATCTCCATTATAGTGACTTATTTCTGGCAATACAACGGATTTATAAAATACATTTTATGTCAACCTCATTTTTAGACTCCTGAAAAGGTATTTCTAAGTCAAACTTTTACCCAAAACTTTCCCCGTGGTCAACAATTCAAGTTCCTCGATCATTTACGATAGAGTAGTCTACGGGTATAGTTCCGAAGTAGTGTAGATACGAGAAAGTTTTACACTAGGGAATAAATCATTACGGTTGGGCTATACCATTATTGTCGACCAATACTTGAGTTTGTTCGTATTGAAAAGGTTTTGAATTACTTTTATGGGAAACTATTATTGATATCAAAGAACTATGCCTCTAGTTGAAATTCGAGCATTACTATTTATGTTTTTTTCGACGACCGCCTAGTTGGTAGTGACCCTGCCTGCGAAGCGAGGGGTCCCGGGTTCGATTCCCTGCCGGGGCAGATATTTATGTGACAGATAAATGTTTGTTCTCGGGTCATGGGTGTTAGTGATGTGTTATTTGTGTTGTCCGTGCCACCCGCGTTATATGTAATCCTAGGGCAGGGGTATGAGTGTATTAGCGTTTATTTAGTTATTTATTATTATAATTTTTGAATACTTTTAGCAAATGCTCATAGTTTTGAACAACTTTTGGTATAACAGCATTTTAATATTTCTAATACTTTATCTAGTCCTTTGAAGTTTCTCGACATCAGCACAGCCCAAATGTCCAAAAACATACTCGATCCCTCTAAAATACATTACAAAATGTTTATTGAAATCGGTAAATTCTCTGAGAAGATTTTAGTGACAAACGTACGCATTATAGTATTTTCTACATTAAGATAATCAAATGTCATATAAGCAGTTATCATTATGACATCAAATAAATATTTATGCTTAATTCCAATGCCGTAATGTCGCATTAAATTGAGTCGTTAAGGAGAATATGTAATGTAATGGAGGCTTGTAAGATGACATTTAGATTTTATTTATGTTTCTTTGATTTTTAGGGTTCCGTACCTAAAAGGTAAAAACGGAACCCTATTACTAAGCCTCCACTGTCTGTCTGTCTGTCACCGGGCTGTATCTCAGAAACAGTGATAAATAGAAAGCTGAAATTTTCACAAATTATGAAATAATTTGTAAAATATCGTTACCTCTGTGACCTATGAGGAAAACTGATTTTACCCCGACTTTAAAAAGTTATTAAAACTAACAATCCTAATAAATAGTTCTTTCGTTACCCCCGTAAAATAGCTGGTTTACCCCCGCGGGGGTAATTACCCCCTGGTTAGGAACCGCAGCTTCAGCGCGCGCTAAAGATATGGACTTTTGGACATACATAATCACTACCCCTACTTACAAAGTCGGGTTTAAAGAGTCCAATTGAAGTATTTTTATGTGTTCACGCCAAGCACAACAAGACAATATCTGTATTATATCATCCGTGATAGCTACAATTTCATTTAAAGAGCTTTTGTTGAGCAAATGAAATAAAAATTACTGAACAAAAAATCTGATTTCGGTTCTGCAAAGAAAAGATTTCATTACATTGAGTAACTCTGAGACATTTTAGATTCTCACTTTATCGTGCGTTCTTTAAATGAATGGATGTATATTTTATTAAAGAGACAAATACTTTTGGAAATTGGTGACATATTTAGCTGACTACGATGGATATATGACTTAAATCTATGTCTAAACTATTAGAAATATTGTAATGCTGTTATAGCAAAATGAAAATGATATTTAATAAAGTTGAACGAAAATTGAGTGTCGGGAATAATTGATGTGGAAAAACAAGGGATCAACCGAATAAGAGACGAAAATTATGGCAGTACAACGTCTGTCCAGTCTTTTAGTTAATATTTAAAAAATTACATTTGTTTAAAAACATTAGGGTATACAATACGATGATAACAGGTTTATCACAAAATCTTCCTTGTCATAATCATAGCCAATTAACTTGGCTTAAGTTTGCTTAACTTTCGTTATTATGGCTGATCATTATTTAAGAAAAGGATTTAACTGGATAATGGAGGGATTTTCTTAAATTAAGACAATGTTAAAAGGATGCAAAGATTAGAACGAAATGTTTATTACAAGCTTTTATTTAGTTTCCACCTGTCCCGGTGTTTGTAATCAAATCTTGCAAGCTAATTTCACCCAGTTCCCGGTGTCTGATTGAGCTAAAATTTTACACACTGGTCCAGTCCCGATGACAACACATGTTTATAAAAAGCATGATGTGATACTGCTACCAGGATTGGCTCCAGACGATTGAACTCCTCAACGGTTAACAGTAGGGACTTGAAAATTTGCACTTTTTAACTTTTTAGTTCTTTTTTTATTAACAAGTAATAAAAGCTTGATTAAAAAAATGATCTAATTTTACTTGTTTGAAACTAAATCGGACAGACATTTATCTCTTTTATCTTGTATAGATTATACCTTAGTATTCTAAATTAGGTACTTTCAAACTTTATTTTTATGTAGCTACTAGACGACGCCCGCGGCTTCGCCCGCGGAAAAATAATTAACAAAAATATTGGATGTATCCCAAGGGAACCTATAATTGGCATAAAATCATATGTCCCATTCCTGGATGCAAACTATCTGTGTACGAAATTTCAGCTTAATCCTTTCAACGGTTAGAGAGTGAACTTACAAACATACAAATATCCAAACATCTTTACTAACCTTTACATTTATAATATTAGTAGAATAGTAAACGCTCATCATATTGGACAACTTTTGCTACGACGATATTCCAACGACTAACAGTTTTTATAGTCCCTTTAAGTATTTTGACTAAGCTTATTATCAGCACTTGAACAAAAACTTTGTAATTAATTTGACTCAACTGAGAATCAAACCCGGGATAGCATACAGTCATTCGGAACGTACCTACATAGTAAGTAAGCTACAGTTCCGTAAAGCGCTGACATTTTTCCAGTTTTAAAAAAGATTTTTTTCACATTCAGTCGTCCCAGTGTTCAGTGACCTATGTTTTAGGTTTTCGTACACAAAAGGTGTCAGATGACCCTATTATTAACTAGTGGCTCACCGTCACTTCGCTTTGGTATTTATCTGTTATTTCGTGCGAATAAATCTGTTTCCAGGTTCTAAAAGTATGCTAAAACCAACCTAAATACACGCTCCAAACGTACCAATTTTGTGTATGGTGTAAAACCACAATTATGCCCGGTAGGTGGTGCTCATATCGATACTTCAAATCACCAAGTAAGCTTTAAAATTCCATCATAGCAAAAGTTGTCCAGTTGTTTCAAAAGAATAGACTATACCTAGTTATACGAAAATTTAAGATTGAAATTACCTTATGACCAAACTGTATGATACAAAATAGTAAGTATAAACATAGTTAAGTTCGCTATTAGTACCAAAACCGAAATAAATGATTTGAATTTGAATATAGCGTAACGACTGCCAGGTTTTCTAATATTAGTAATTAGTACTCGATTAAATTAGCCTAGTTTAAACAAGCCTAGGTTTGAATAATAGCCATCAACTGAGTTAAGACATCAGTTATTTATGCCAAAAAGGTATAAAAGACAGGCAAGTGACGTCAGTTGAAAATACTAAAACTGTTACAACAGAAACATTTGTGTTTGGTGACAGAAGGTCCGATCGTAAAGTTCAAGCATATGCGAGTGGGGAGTCGTTTGGGCCATTACGGTTTTACGTTTCTTTTCCTCCTCACTAGCCTTTGTATACTGGTCGTTGCTTAAAACATTTCAGTTGCTTTGAATACAAACAGAATATTTAAAAGAATTTTGCTGCGACACTGATAATAGTAGTTTGAAAATACAAGAAAATCTATGTTAATTAAAACTAGAGGGCTTGCTCTTTGGTCGTAATGATAAGAATAATTTTAAGAATAATACAGCCACGTAAAAGTCTCAGATTTCTCATACTTAAAGGTTATTTTAATAAGTGTATGAACCTAAAGTATGCGTAATATGTATTGTAAATACATTTAATTTAGAAAATAACTCAACTTTTACAGTCTCAGATTTCTTCATAATCGTGTTGTCGTAAAAATTCCCTACATGGCGCTACTAATACATTCCTTTTCTATTAAAATAGCTTTCCACTTCAAGTACTTCTAACCTTTAATTTTCGTATACGTTTAGTAAATTCTTATCATATTGGATAACCTTTGCTATGAGGGCGTTACAATTATATACCTAATATTTTAGCTGTTTGTATAATTACAATTATAGTGTTATGAAACGGGTTATATACTTCTAAACTAGGGTAGGTTAGATAGTACCCTACTTGTTGATTTGAAAGGCTTAAGATTAAATCCAGTTTTCGTAAGATTTAAGCTCGCAAAGTTCTGAACTTCACAATCTATTGATGACAAGGTGGTTCGACTTACCACATTGTTCGATTTCATTGTTATTAGATAATGGTTATTCAAATCACACAATAACACTCATCCATTCTAATAATATCATCAAAATGTAGATTCATTATTGAATTCCGATAAGAAAAAATATAAAGATTTTGTTTTATCATTTTGTCGGGCGACCTATGTATTTCTTAACTTAAACATGATACATTTAATGTCTTATGATGATTTTCTTGTCCATAAATATACTTTAAGAATGGCATAATGTCAAATTCATAATGTACCTGCATGTATTAATATACAATGTATTAGTTACCTATTTAAGCTAAAAATTATGTTAAATAGTCTTCACTATACTATAGTGTAGTACACTATAGTGGCGTTAATGTCGTGAAGCTTTAAGTGCCATACTATTAGATATAGTATTGACGTCAATGCAGTTAAACAAAAGTTGTTTAATGAAATGAAAATTTTCTAAAGGTACATAAAAATTCATAGTCTGTAGTATCTATAATATAGAAAACTTTGGGATAAGAAAATGATAAAGTAATATGCAGAATAAATTCTTCATACATTTGGTTAATCATTAGATGAATTAATATAAAAGGTATTTTAAACACTTCTAGAACTCCACTAAATCCGTCCAAAATATAAGGATGTACTTTTCCTACCTCCAAAAGTTTAAACTTCTGATTATGCATTTAATTTCCGGATTTTCTGAAAGTTTATTGCCCAAACCAGCGAAACTTACTCGTGCAAACCACGAAATAAAGTTGTCAAATACTGTGTCCCGAAGTTGCGAGAGAACTCCGAAGCTTTGCTGTTACCTACTGGTTAGCGTAAATTCGAAAAACGTAAATTAAGTAAGATTTTTACGTAAATACCTACGTCTTTGTCTGTATGTATGTTTGTCTGTGAGATCTACAATACCTACAGGGAATTCTATTATAGGGCTATACGCTTTTTTTACGCTAACACTCATACCCCCGCAGTAGGATTCCCAGTGTCGCGGGTGGCATGGACAACACAAATAACACATCACTAACACCCGACCCGAGAACAAACATTTATCTGTCACATAAATATCTGCCTCGGCCGGGAATCGAACCCGGGACCTCTCGCTTCGCAGGCAGGGTCACTACCAACTAGGCTACGGGGTCATCGGGTGCCATGAGTGTATAGCGTCATTATTTATTTATTTATTTTATAAACCTAACGCTAGCTTCACTACGCGTACATTGTTTATTTTCGTGTAACAAGTCAATAAACCTTTTCCTTAGAAAGGGTACGGTTTTACGAAATGGTGATCAATAACCGTACCTTTCTGTATCAGTAAAAAATTGCGACGATATAAACAAGGGCGCCGGGTGGAACGTTACATTGACAAATAACGTACCAATACCCTTTAATGTTTCTATATTGAAAACACTGGCCAAGTGCGTGTTGAGACGCGCATAATATAGAAAAAAGAAAAAAAATCTTGTCAGAAAAAAAATTTTTTTTCATCATTTATGTCTTCACCATGGCGCTTATACAACGCAAATATAAAACTATGTAACTTTTCAGGAGACGAAAAATAGTAATCTTTAATAGAAAATCAAAAATTGCAATGGTTAATAATTGTAGAGGTATTTTAACAAAATCAATGGCGTATGTCAGTTTCGTAGAGACAATTAAATGGAGGCGAATATATTGACGTATACGTTTAAAAAGTCAAGCTGACTAGGTTCTGGGTTAGTCTATAAATGGACATAATTACATACATTCGAAAACCATAATCTTTAATCGATGGTATGATAAAAACCGTCTCATTTTGCATGAATTGTTTAGAATTATAAATGTTTATTTACAACAAAAAAAATATTCTTTGATTTACGTTCATACGTCTTGTGATTCCCTATCGAATGATATACATACATACGTAACATATTTTGTTCAAAAAAATGTCTTCCTCAATATTAAATAAGCAACAATATCGACCTTTGCCCAATATCATTGCACTCAAACCTCCCCACAACACTTAAAATACTTAAAAAAACGTTACCTTTTCGGAACTTAACAAGAAACCTCCAACTTTCTAATTAAATTGTCATCTTCAACAACCCAACTAGACGACCAGTAAACTTCTGAAATCCGAAGATTACTCCGCCATTACGAAGCCTGGATCGTTAGCTATCCCCAAACTTCTTGGAACTGATGGCAATCATAAATAAACAACTTGAAAATTTTAGCACAACAGTTTCTGAATGAACAATTTCATTTTTTTAATACGTTTTCTAAATCTAAACTAATATTATAAAGAGGTAATATTTTTTTGTTTGTTTGTTTGTTTGTTTGTATTGAATAGGCTCAATAACTACTGGACTGATTTCAAAAATTCTTTCACCATTGGAAAGCTCCTTTATCTAGGAGTAACATAGGCTATATTTTATTTTAGAAAAAATCCGTAAAGTCCGTAAAATATTTGGGTTTTCGAACCCAAGGTAAAAAATCATATTTAATAATACGTTGCAGAACGACGTCTGCCGGGTCAGCTAGTATTCTATAAAGTCTTAGCGTTTCAAGGTATGATTACAAGGAACTATTACATTTTTACCTTACTGCATTAGGAGGGTAATGTTTTTCGATCGTATGTATGTATGTTTGTACATTTCTTTGGTAAGCTCTACAGTCTAAACGGCTTGAGGAATTTGGACTTTTAGGCTGTCATTGGAGTCATCGCTATTGTCCCTAAATAGCAATTTACTTTTTTGTTTTCGATTAATATTTGCTATTTATACCCTTCAACTATTGTTATTGATACCGGATTAACTATACCGTAAGAAAGACTATGCGAAAACTGTTGAAAGTAGATTAAAAGACAAAGATTTCTTAGTTTCGAATTTCGAACCAGTTAATTTTCAACTTGTAGACAGAATATCGTCTTTATTCTGAAGGGTAAATAATGTTCCGAGTTGAAAGTTGTTTATACATAGTCACCATCTGGTGGAGTACTTTTGAAATGATCCCGTCTTAGGGCTGTTTCAGACTAGCGTTCTTTACGCGCGTAAAAGCTCAACTTTAGAAGCACATGTAGACACGTATACCTCATTTTTTTTGTCGTGATATAAAAGGTAAACAATCTTACAGTGTCTTTTTTATGTAATTATCGATTTAAATATAAGACAGACACAAATTAAAAAAACTAAAGAATAAACAATATTTTAATGTTAAAATAAATTTCTGTTTACTTCTAAATATTATTTTAACTTAATGAAATAAATAAAAGTTGTGCCAAGATTGTTTACCTTTTCAATCACGACGAAAAAAACGAGGTATAGGCACCTTTTGATACACACGCAACTTGTACGAGCGTTGACGTGCTTCTAAGCTTGTATCAATGTTGATACTGACAGAACGCCATTACCGGTTCGAGCAAACACGCCGAAATATGACAGTTTACGCGCTTCAAATTTTTTGACGCGCGTATCATAGCGCGCGTGAAAGCGCGTATGCTAAAACGACCGGATACGCGCAGAAAAATACGCTAGTCTGAAACCGCACTTATAATGACAACTCGGTCATTCTCTTCGACAACAATCTCAAGTTGGGAATATTCCCAATGTTTTCGAAAAGACTTTACTTTCCATTACGAAAACTTTGATAATTTAAACCAAAGAGGATTTTTCCAAAAGCCCAATTAAGTTTGGAATAAGTTTGGAAAGTTGACAAAATGTTATTATTTCTGTTATTATTCTTATAGGTCTTGAAGTATTTTAAAGGTAGACCTCTGAAAACGGTTTCATTAAATACCTGCGATTCCATTAACTTGGTTGAAGGTACGATGTAATTAATTACCCGTCTGCAACAGAAGGAGAGGAATGTTTATGTACGCGTATTGTACGTGTGTATGTCTGTCCTTTTTTACGCTCTACAGCTTAAATACGTAAGGTGTCGTTGACCTTGCCTCTTTTGTAAGTATCTGAAAAAAAAAAGTTTAAAATGCTTTAAGTTACTTTTTTAAAAAGTACCTAATTTAAAAAGTAATGTAAAAAATTAAAAATGTAATTAAAACTAATTCATGGTTGCAACTAGAAACTAGAACAGAATAAGGGAATGTTTCGTTAAATTTGTCACATGCATGTAGTAGTTTGGTTCAGTCATAAAATTGAGTAGTACGGCGCGCGGCGTCTCGTAGCAAGCGATAAAATCTTTTATTTATGACCAGTTCCGCAGTTTAGACTTGTATCAAACACTCTACTTTTGGTAGCGACGTGAACCTAACATGTTGTATTTTAAAGATCCTTATATGTTTTGCTATAATCGCGCTAGGTTACCATCCAGTTGGCGTTGTAAGAGCCCGTTCTCGAGTTCAATTCCTGCCAAAAGTTGGAATGATAAGTCTTAGCTTCAGTTCCAGGTATCTACTACATAGGGTGTCCTGGTGTGGGGTTATGAGTGTGTTTGTCTACCCTTATGTTTTTTTTTAGTAAAAGTTACCATCGTGACTTGATAAATTTACCGATTTATTCAAAGGGTATTTTAAGATAAACGCACAACTTAAAAATCAGAACCAATTTCCAAAAATCACAAAATCCTAAAACAATTCCTTAAGCTTCAAAAATATTTATTTTGTCATGCCTACAAAATTCCTTCACAAAATAATAATAAACAGTGTTTCCCAAAGTAATTTCGAATACAACAATCAGTACAAAGACCCCAAAAATTCCCGAAACCCAACGGTTCCCAAAGTTTTATAAGCTTTTAACCGCCCGATTGCTCTCACAATCGGCCGTAGTAAATACTGTAACTACTTCATAATTTCCAAACTTTTGTCGGATTTTTCGAAACGCTCCTTTGAAAAATCAAGTTCTCGTTGTAGTATATAAAAGTTGTATAAAAAAATGCGTTGGTTGAAGTTTTGTTATGATTTTTGTTCTGTATTTCGTGGCTACAAAACAAAAGAGGTATATTTCGGACATCTTTTTATTTAAGAAGAATACCACCAGGAATTACCATAGGATTAGATTATATTAAATTAATAACTAGTATTATTGCAATGACGTAAATTTATTTTAATGTAATTTATATTATAAAATTTTTGATGTTTGACGAAATAAATAAACAAAATAGTTTTTCCGATGAAGTTTTTGTAGACATACCTTGTTGTAACCCTTCTTAACTTCTTTCGAATTAATGGATAGACACCATTTTTTAAAGGGAGTGTGAAGGGATCCCATGAAATTCCCATTTTTTTAATGCGGTTCAAAAAATTCCCAAAATAAATATTTGTCTACTATTTCACAAATTGAATTTACTAAATAAAGTTGGGAACTGGGTAGGAGGATGATGATTATTGAAAATAACAGATAACTATAGGTATTACGAGTAAATGTAGATGGATAATGTGTGGCCGTGTTAGCTTAACGTACAAACCAAATATTATGACCGCAAAGCCTACGATTATCGAAAATTTCACTAACCATTGAACCACAAAATTGAAGACGTGTTGGCTGTCAGTAAACTGATATTGGAATTGGTTGTATTATTGCCTATGCTTAGAACTTGTTTGTACATGTTTTTAACACGATTTTATTAGGTTAACCCTTTATCGACGTACGACGACGTATATGGCACAATAGTTAAATAATATTATGGTCAAAAAATTAACAGCGTAATTTACATTAAAATAAAAAAAAAACATTTATACCAATACAATACAATTAGTCATCAATGAATCAATATTTGATCCTATGACAATTCCTAATGTCTCCATAGACAATACTATCATTATCATTGGCTTTATAAAATAGATTAATCACGCTACACCCTCGTAGGTCTTGAGTTTAAAGAACAACACACAGAGAGTGAGAACAGTAATTTAAATTAATTATTCTCATTACCAGCATGGCAAACATTGCAATATATGGCTATTAATACACACAAATAGACAAAGAAAAATACATACTCAACCCCAAGTAAGCTAGATTGAAAAAAAGCCAGAGAACAAAACCTCTTTCAATAATTAATACGTTGAACAATTTTTCCAGGTAATAAATTTAAATTGTACCTCTATTTACACTTATCCGTTTGATTAATCAAAGCCTTCACTTAGTAACGAGTAGCTTTGTGTTACCGCGGAAGCGCCGGCTCACCGCAACATTGCCTATTCACCTTTGTGTCGGGAATATTTCCGTAGCAGCGCAATATCCTTTCTAAACCTCATTTTTTTACTATTCCAATTATTTCAGAAAACACGGCTTTTTGAAACTCTGGGAATTTTTTAGCTTTTTTAATTTATTGTTTATGTTACTTTTCTTTTACATTGGCATGAATACTGTTGTGAATAGTTAATTAATTATATTAATAAACACGATTATAATGATAGCAATAAAGATCTGTACATAGATAGTTTATGGTTTTATCCTAAAACTTCTTTACTATCATACAAAAACAACCTGCCTTCCCTTCAATGAAATTTCGTATGTTGAAATCTGTCAATCCTTTTGGGCTGCAAAGCATGGCAAAGACATGAACATACACAAATAAATTCGAGAACATTATGTTCCATCTAGCGCAATTGGATAGTCATAAAACGAATTAGATTAACTCGAGTAGTTTACACACTAATTATCAGACGCGTTATTGACTAAATTACACACTACAACACTAAATTTCTTCAAGCTAATTCGGGAATTTTAGTTCCACAAAACCGGGAATTTTTTGAAAATTTTATGCTAGGAATACGTGAATATATACGAAAATGGGCTTGTGTAAAATTTGTCATACATAATAGTGCGGTTGGCTCGTAAAATCGACTTGCGCC
Source organism: Lerema accius (assembly GCA_001278395.1). Classification (NCBI taxonomy): domain Eukaryota; kingdom Metazoa; phylum Arthropoda; class Insecta; order Lepidoptera; family Hesperiidae; genus Lerema; species Lerema accius. The sequence goes on from LGAG01003682.1 coordinate 13,728, forward strand.
GCGCTTCGTACAGCGAGATAAAATCTTTTATTTATTGCCTCACTCCGCACTTTAGACCTGTATCTAGAACACTTTGGGTCCTCTTTACAAGCATTAGGTACGGAATGGATATACGACTTTTTGGTTTTAATATAATAATTTGAAACTTATCATCGCAGACACTAGACATTTTAATCTAAACAGGTACAGTCCTTGTATTTTATGTCAATATCAGTCTTAGTTTTGTGATGACCAAGTTGCATAATTCGTGGCCTTACCCGACTATGTTATAAGAACGGTATTTTTTATTATCTCCGTTGAGACGTGAGGGAAAACGCTGAAGCTTACTTAGCCAGATCCGGCCGGCAAAGTTATGTCAGACTCGCCTCTGAAGGAGACGCCTACTGACTAAAACAACCCCATAATAATATGGCCCTGGCGTGGACGGTCTCTCAGTCTTCATCTAAAGAATGGTAATTGTTTCACAGATTAGAAAGATAAGGTGTCATTAGATTTGTCTCCTCTCTAGGAGGGAGTCACATAGGTTACTTAATTAGGTACCTCTCCAACTTGAATAGCAGGTTTTTTTAAATTTATGTCTACTAACTTAATATTAAGCTTCCAATACACGCTACCTACATTACTAAGAACTCCGAAATCGCTCATGTAAATAGCCCCTAACATCTCTTGTAGACGCTCGGCCATTTCGGTTTGGTTTCCTTACTGCAGATTAGATGAGCTGGTTACAGCTTCGCGCTAACAGGAAAACCCATTGCTATACTTTTGGTCACTTTACGAGTACCAAGCCGTATCTTAATGGGTTCCTTTTCAACACTATCCACTAACTATTTACTGTAATTCAACTTGATGTCGCCATGCAGTTTTTGTTACCTTTTCAAGATGGAATTTAAACATTTTGGTATAAGAAATGTCTGGTTTCTACTGCGATTAAAACGGACTCATTACGGATTCCTTTTAATTCTTAAATGCAAGCTGCATACTGTGTCTTTACCAAACAAGACTGGAACGGACTAAGCGTAAGTCAATTACTTTAGAACGCTCTACAGCCTGAAGTGGTTGACAAATTATGACATAGGAGGTGGAACTTTGAATTCATGTCTACGATGTTACATTAGCCATCTTTAAGCCATAAAAACTTAACGTTTTGACATACGAAAAGAAAAGCTAAAATAACTGTAATTTTTTAAACCATCATTTAGCTATAGTTGTCACAATTTAAGATGCCCATTTTGGCATATGTCAGTGTTGAAAACAAACTAACTTTATAGAGGCGTCTTTAAGTAAATGGAATAAATATTTATATAGCACGAATAGTCTGATGCTTACTAATTAATGAATTACAATGTTATATCTGAAAAATATATTACTTTTGGATATTTACATTACTTTTAAGTTGTATTCATCATTTTGTTTTTATCAAAATCAATTTATATTGTAAATTGTTTAAAACCGAAAAAATATTATAAACACCGTTACAATGTTTTAACCGGAACCGGAAGTCACTAGGGGTTGACTGAGGAATCCTAGCATGAAACCAGGTAGGAAACAAATCATAATCGATATGGTACCGAAATCGGAACTTTGTACTAGCGATTTATATCAAAACGAGAAGCTTAGATCTTCATCTGAAAGCGTTATAATAATAAGCCAGAGCGACAGCTTGAGGTACCATCTGAAATACAGAAATGCTCAAGAATTTTTGCCACTAGCCGTCATCCTTCTACTTTCTGACCGCGCCTGCAGTTAATGAACTTCTGCAACGCTTCAAATTATTATAAAGTTAATAATTTACCGAGATGAGTAGTTCTCTGTATAAACTTCAATGATAAACTATTTAAATTTTAATTATCGAAGCGATTAAGATCCCTCACAATTTAGAATCGATTTATTGTAAAAATCGGTTCCTTTGGTGTGTCGATTTTTTGTCTACATATCTATTGTCACTGTAATGACATCTGTCAAAATGGGCCTCTTAAATTGTGACAACTATAGTCTGTGAATTTTTTTTGAAACTACAAATCAAACTATAACAACAGATGGCGCCACCATGATTCCATAAACAACGGATGTTCACGCGTCACAGGATTATCCCTTTAATTAACGTCAGTAGAAAACTCGTTAAGAATGATGTTTAAAGGTAAAATAAGTACATTAAATTGATAAAATAAAGTCTGTCTAAAGCTTGAGAGGCTACATAATGGATTACCGCTCTCAGTTATTGAGCGTCCAATCGCGTGCATTCAACTAATTATATTCTTAAATCGGCAAGTCTATTCTTACTGCTTTTCTTTTCAATGAACTTAATTACGTGTTTTAAATAAATTTTGTATCTAAAAATTAAAAGATCATTAAAAACAATTTTTTTGTATTTGAAGTTGTGTTCAGGAATTTTTTTTTTGCAATATTTTTTCCTTAGTAACAAAAAATTCCTAAAACTGTTTGTGGTGGGTGAAAATGCTTCAATAAAAAAAATTATAAGACCTACGTATAACATATTGAAGACAAATCCAGCGACTAATGGTCTTGCAAAGCATGCCAAAAAAACGGACATACATACAATACATACATTCGAAAACATTACCCTGCTTCTGAGTCTATTGGATAAAAATACCGACAGTCTAGCAAAGTGAATATGGATTGTCAAAATATTTTAAAAGATATTAAATAACATCCATATTTCCTTCCGGTAAACTGCTTAACATTCCTTCCAAAGCCCGATCATGAAATTTTTGCCATTAGCGGTCATCCATCGAACTTTCTCCGTTCGATATTATCCAACTTTATCCATCAGTACGGCAAGCATTTTGAGATATTAACATATTTATACCACTTGGTCAACTTGGATTTTACAGACAATATTAGTCTTGGTTCTTCAATGTTTAAATTAAATAAATTTAAGTAGCACTGAGCTTAATCTATTAGGCACGAATTATGCATTAATACGTAAAAGGGATCGTAGTTAATGTTTTTTTACTTACACTTTGTTCAATTCATTAACACAATATTCATTATTCAATAAATACATTCAGTATACATTACACATTATGACTTTAAATCGTCTCTAATCTAATACTAACAAAATCAAAATTCAATTCACAAATTATAATTTCAATCTACATCTTTTTTTTAGAGTAATACAACCACTCAAACACAAAAACCCATCTTACACTAAAAGCACTGTTAATTTTCTTATACCATTACCTACTTTTAAAGCTTAAAATAACACGCAGTTTCATTGTCCCTATAATCACTTCCTTACACTTAATCCTTAGCGTAAATAAAAAGGTGATTTACACCGCTGTCGAGAGAAAAATCTCCCGCACTAATCTTGAATTAGGCCTCAAGGATCGCTCTATTCATCCGCTAACCTTCATCCTTTCATCGCGTTTCATTTACAAGACTATAATTTTCACCGTTAGAGTCAATTCTGAGGCTTGAGAGGTAGTCTTCTTCAACAATCCTTTTGACCATAACGCGTAAATAAAATATTGTACGTAAGCAACGTAATAGGTCACGATTTAGTGTATTTAAATCTAATAATTTATGACAATAGTAATTTTATTTTTTGCTTGTATTTGCTGCAGGGAACAGATAATTTTAGCACTTTTTTTAGAAGCCAATTTCAAGAGCGAAGGATGAATAAGTGTTTTTAAGATATCTTGATAATTTCATACAGAAAACCATATTTTTTTATTTATATGTCGTTGTCATACAAAAAGATTAATTATATAGCTTTTGTTTATGACAAAAAAATGTTTATAAAACATTACTACCTGTAAAAAACTACTCTTAAACCCGTTAAAAGTACGAAAAGTGTTAAGCATGAGTAAAAAGCCGCTGAGTTAAAACTGAGGAAAAGTTATTTCGTAGCAAAGCAAGAGCAAACTAGTTCAA
>LGAG01003682.1:18351-37947 GCA_001278395.1 Lerema accius
CATCCAATCAGACTTATAGCAATCAAAACATAAGTCCCCTCTGCATACATAATTAAGCAGAGTAAAAATTTAATCAATTTAATAACAGGCTAATGGGTGGCATAAAAAATTCACACTTGGGTTGGCCACTAACCCCTCCGCCAATCCGCACTGGAGCAGCGTGGTGGAGTATGCCCTAGGCCTCCTCAGTTATGAGGAGAGACCCATGCTCAGTAGTAGGCCGTTAATGGGTTAAGGCCAAAATTTTAATTATTCTTCCAAGACCATTCCATATATCATTCTGAAAATCATTAATCTCCTCAACTGGCATTACTGGGGAGTTTTATGCACAAGTAGCAATGTATATGTAACTGTTGTCTCATTATTCCAGTTATTAAATCATTAAACATTCAAGGGGCGATTTCTGCTCCATTTTCGCATATTAAAAATTCATTTTTAATTAATGAATGTAAATTACTTTTGAGACAAATGCGAAAATTTTCCGTGAATTGTGATTTTCAGAAGGTTAATTTGTTTCGGGTGGATTGGGAATAAGTATTGTGTTATTTTTTATGTTGTAGGGTTCAATGTGAAAAAGAGATTGGAGGCTTTTAGTTCTTCTATAAAGAAAAAGCGACTACATATGACGACCCCGTAGCCTAGTTGGTAGTGACCCTGCCTGTGAAGCGAGGGGTCCCGGGTTCGATTCCCATCTGGGACAGATATTTATGTGACAGATAAATTTTTGTACTCGGGTCATGGGTGTTAGTGATGTGTTATTAGTGTTGTCCATGCCACCCGCGACACAGGGAATCCTACTGCGGAGGTATGATTGGGTTAGCGTAGTACAGGTAGCAACTTATCTTTTGCCCAACTTCTTGTGGGAAAACTACGTAGTCTCTCCTACAGTGAGGTTTATCATAGATTTCCTTAAGTACCACTGCAAGGTCGTTTGCTACTCTCATTACAAAGTAGGCGGGTATCTACTAAAATAGTGGTTTCTAACCTTTTAAACTTAGAACCTCTTACCGTTTTTAAAATGTTATCAAAACTAACATTAGGTACCAAGTTTTATTGTCTTTTTATTTTACGACCCTAATAATTAATTCCTTCGTTACCACGTAAAATACCTGATTTACCCCTACTAATTATCCCTAGGTACTAAGATGTACTAAGTAAATTCCCTCTTTAAATTCGCCTGCAATCGAATGGCGTTGAAAGTAGGATAAATCTTCAATTTCATCAGTCACTTAGTAAAATCAAATCTTCAGTCTGACAATTCCCAGCTTTCGGGAGATGGATTTTTTGTTTCGTAAATTTTATTACATTTACGCACCATCAGGCGTCTTATGAATAAGGTCAATGACCTTTCGGCATTTTACTTTCATCGTATTCTGTAGGTATGTGGGTTGAAAAGAACAGCGGGAAAAATGAAGCGTGTTCTTATTACCGCAAGAGTAACTCAATAAGAAAGTCAGTTCAATTTCAGCTCATTTGTTTGTGAGTGGTTTTGAACCGATTCGCGGATCAACTCAATTTTAGTCCTAATCCTTGAATATATAGAGAATTGGCATATGACACCAATTTGGCCTGATTTTCTTAAGACGAACGATATGGTAAATAGTTGTCATAAAGGTAATGTACTTAGTGCGTAATATTTTTTAGATTCTTTAGATATTTCGGTTTTTATTAAGGACCTAACATACAACCTTAAAATACCTAAACTTAATAATATCATCAAATATTAAAAAATAAAATTAAAAAATGCAAAATCTTTTATTCATGTAAAGTATCAATAATAGGTACACTTATGCAGTTCAATTTTTTTAATCTACTCCCGTTTCATTTAGGTGCTTTAATATGGAGGAGAAGAAAGGAGAAAGAACTTATAATTATCATAACCAAGCTATCATCCAAGTATATTATATCATCTGCAATATGATCTTACCTTAACCTAAGAGCTTATTTGACCTATGACACAGCTCACAATCAAAATATTTCTGAATCTTTTTCAAAAAAAAATATGTGTAAGGGAGTTGCTTTCCCCTTTCTTCTTCATATTAAAGCACATCTAACAAATGGGGGTTGATTTACAAAAATTACATGCATAAATATATCATATCATCTACATGAATAAATGATTTTAAATTTGAATTTACGTACGAAACGTCCGGAAACCAATGGGCTAAAATTACAAACACTCTAACGACCAGAGAGTGTAATATCCTTAAATAACAATTTGCCCCATTACATTGTAATGTACAACCCATATTGTATGATACAATGTTATCTCCCTGTGTATTCGTCCGTTGATTTCGACGACAACAGAACTGTATAACCAATTTTGAATAATTCATAACGTTTAGCATTCATGCCTATACCTTAGTTTACCGGTTTACCGGTTTAACGATTCGTATTCCGATTCGGGGGTAATCGGTAACTATTCAAATGAATTGTCACCTAGTATGTTGGTATAGTTGTACGTTGGTCTTTTAAAAGGGAGTCCGTATTTTTTTTTTAAAGTTATGTGTCTATTAGAAACTAATTTATCACTTGCTTCGGTGAAGGAAAACATCATGAAAAAACCTGCACATTTGAAACTCCTCCTTAAGTTCTCAAAGATCTATGAACTCTGTCCACCCCCAATTGACCAGCGTGGTAAATTATGGACTGTATTTCTCACATTGTGAGAGGAGACCTAAGCCCAACAGTGGGACAGTTATAGGTTGTGATGATAAACCCATATTAAAGGCTTATAGAGTATACTCTAGGCTTCCTCAGTAATGAGGGAAGACCCGTATAAGCCAATAATGGAGTCATGCAAATCTGCAGCACGCTATACAAAAAGCAACGCATAAAAACTCAGATTTTCGCTAGAGAATTGAATATTTTTATGTTATAAATCAGAATAATCCTTTAAAGAATCGACTGACACGCCAACGTAGTCGCTTATACTGAATCTCCATAAATTTCACCAGCGTTTGGACAGGTATTTTATGAGGAAAACATAGTTGGATAAAAACTACATAATATTTGAGAATAAATCAATGTAACTCGTTAATACTAAGGGCTCCTATGTACAGTCAACGGTAAAAGATGATTAAAATCGGACATTCAATAATAGTGATCGTAATTTGCGTCAAAATAGTGTGGCGATGCAGTGACAAAATCTCTAAACTTATTTAGCGTCAGAACTAAATGAGAAATTGAACTGAAAAATTGTTTACTTATTTTGTCTATTTAAAGGTAATGAGATATTATTCGATTCGGCTCCATTAAGAGTGACATAGGGTACACTTTTCTTATGGCGCTAATGCCCTAAAAATATAGTTTCAGCAATCAACTTTTTTTCTTTTTCTATTCACTATTACTTTTTAATAATAGTTCTTCCTACTATAAAACTATTATCTAACAGTAGGTTTTTGTTTTTCTTAATAATAACTCATTACTTTTCTACGAAAGCTTCAAAACAAATCTCAAGTATCTCAATACGAATTAATTCCCAATCTCTCCACATGGAATACACTAGTCGTGAGTATCTGATGGATTCAGAACATGACTAATCACAATGTCCGTACGTCCGTACGTCTTCATCCATCATTTCTCTGTCATTCTGCAACGAGATTGAGAGTTGGGTGGAGTGATTAATTGTTGGCATACGTACCCATTGAGGTGGATATTATGTCGTATTTGACCAGTATTTCAATGTCTCTGATATACAAGATGAATAAGTAAGCTTTGTGTGACTATGATTGACTTTTGGTACTTAAAAGATAGATGAGTACGTTGTACGATAGTAAGTAAGTAAGATAAGTAAGTAATTCTTCTATTAATAAGAAGTATAGTTACTTCTTTCTGTGATATTATTTCGTTTGCTGATCCTCTCATATTCATCTTAGCGTGATGTAGTATAGCCTATAGCCTTCCTTGATAAATGGACTATCTTACACTAAAAGTATTTCAAATCGGTCCATTAATTCCTGAGATTAGCACGTTCAAACAAACAAACTCTTCAGCTTTATAATATTATCGTATTTAGCATTGATGATTATGAATGAAAATTTGACTTTGAATACCTCGAGTACGAGGAAATAGCAGACTATGGACTGGTTAAAAATATATTATGTACCTAACCTACCATTTTGTTTATAGGTCGGTATACTTAGCCCCAGGGTAAGGGATGCCAAACGAAGGTCCCGGGTTCATTTCCGGCCAGTGCAGACATTTAATCGAATAAATGGTTGTTTTCCGGTCTCGGTTGTTTATGACGCCTCATTTGTATAAATTCTATATCTACCACGCGTTTATAAGGAGAGCAGTATATATATGTACGTATGCATGTATGTATGTATGTAAATAACGCTAACACACATAAGGAAGGATTCCCTGTGTTGTGGGTGCCATGGACGACTCAGAAACACACAAACATAAACCCAGACAGAGAACATAAATTTAAACGGCCCCGCTGGGAATCGAACCCAGGACCCTTTGAACAGTGATCAGGCAGTAACCATTGCGCCATACGGGTCTTATGTATGTATATAAGTATGTAAGTATGTAAGTATGTAAGTATGTATGTATGTTCATTTCATTGGCAGTCTCTAAGTTAGACCTCTAAAGCCCAAACATCTGGATTACTTATAACAAAGAGGTATCATTGACTTTGTGTTATATACTAAAGGCTGATGTACTGTTATTCCTTTTTTTTAAAAAGATGTGCGGAGGAGTTTATTTCCCCTTTCTTCTCCTCCATATTAAAGCACCTTTACGAAACAGGGGTAGATTCAAAAAAAAATACGTGCATAAGAGTATCATTGATAGGTACATACATGATTTTTGATTTGATTTTGATATAATTTTTGCCCCTCCACTATTTCCACTCCCATTTTTAACTGTCAACTTTGTTTTTTATTAACAACCAATACTTACAGTGAAAAGTCTAACTCAAGTATAACTCGGTCACCCAGAAACAAACAAATACATCTAACATTTCCGCCCACATTGCATTGCAGCTACAGGGTGTTCGAGAATTGTTATTAAAAAAGGGAATTTACAAGCTATAACGTTGTCACGTACGCACCATTTAATCCACCAACTGACTGTTTCGATGGCGGATTTAAATCAGATTACCGAGGGCCGGGAATTTGACGCTGGGATATGTAATATACGTTATTTTAACCCCTACCTATTGGCAAAGAAAAATGAACCATAAAGCTATGGCGATAGCATTGATTTTTGGTTGTCCCACACGGGCTATCACGACAATTTGAGTTGAGAGTACTTCGTTATGAATTAAAAAGATACGGTTTGTTTTCTGTTACCTGCTGTTTTCTGGCATTTTGTTTTATTAAAAGCTGGCAAATGCGTAGACAGGCAACGTGTTGATAAACATAGGAAATAAGACGAGAAATATGGCAAAAGATAGATCAAGGCTTGCTACGCGGCTACGTGTCTAAATACTAGATAACTAAGATCAATAATTCTAACTAGATATAGTGTTAATACAAAAAATTCGTCTTTACTAGATAGTAATTGGGGCCTCCCTACTCCCTACACAGGCAAATAAATTGCTTATCGGGTATGACTCAATCACTCTACTAAAATGTGCAAATCTTTTTTGGGACAAATAAATACATTTAGATTTTTTTTAAATTTTGAATTTCAATTAGAAAATCGAGAAACCCGACAACTCAAATCTGGGGGGGAAATTATATTAAAAAATAGCCTATCACTCTTACTCTGAGACGAATACAATGACACTTTAAACGTTGAAATCCGTCAAGACGTTTAGTCTGTAGAGCGTGGGAAAGAAATGAGCGAAAATACATATACCTATATGAAAAACATTACCCTGCTTACAGATTCGGGTAAAAAGGGGCTCAAAATTCAACCTTTCACGTATTAATATACAGGTATAAATACCGTATGGTGTACCGAAATTTACTCTCAGTAGTAGACCAAATACCACCAGATAACACCAAATACCACCCTATCTGTATTCGCAGATAGCAACCAACTTACTTATGGGGCTACGAAACACACGTAACAATTTATTTTTATCACAAAACTCGCTACCACGAACGCTGCCCGCATACGAATGATAATTTTAAAACATATCATCTATCAAGACTTTTCGTCAGTCATGAACAGGAAAATAAAAGTGTAAGAAGAAGAAAATACTCCAGGAAATTCGAGAATGGTTAGATTTTCTCACAATTTCCCGCGAAGTCAAAACTTGGTTTTAAGTTTTAACGAATCAGTATTGATGATAAAAGATCGTAATGTGATCGGGAACTTGATAATCAATTGTTTTCAAAACAGTTGACGACGCGTATGGCGCAATGGTTACTATTTTGGTCCACCGTTCAATGGGTCCTGAGTTCGATTACCAGAAAAACAGAATTATTAATTAAAATTCTATTTTCGGACAGGGTGTGTGCCTTTTATCTATTTGTGTTGTGCCACGCGGTTTCCTTATGTGGGGCAATAAGTGCGTAGCCATGTTTAAAAATATATATATTTATCGAAAACATAACTTTGAGCAACTTGATACCTACTACTAATAGGTAAACTAGTAGTCATTAATAAAAAAACATGAAACAGACTTCAAAAAATTAAGTAAGTGGGTGCAATATTAAAAAAATAGTCATGTCACTTTAACTATTTAGACAAATCCAATGACACCTGAAAAATTTAAATAAAACGAGCCACAGAAACTTACATACATACATACATCCATTCGCCAAGCAAACAAAATGTTACTCCAAAAATACGAGTATAATGTTGTCAACCAAACCTGAATAAGGGATAAGAGATAAGGTTTTGACCTTATCCAAGCAACATTTTAACGTGTAATCAACAGTTATTCCCGAGTTGGTGTTTAATCAAAGCTGTGATAATTAGAGTGGTGCATGGATTTGGAATTGTGCCAATGAACTAGTAGTCTAGACCATTAGGTCTCAGCCATTATGTCGCAATTTAGAACGTTGGAACTTCTGCCATGTATGTTGCGAGACGGAGTAATATTTGTAACGTTATTGTTATCAAAATAATAGCATAGGAATACATGAAGTAATAATATCTATACTACTATATAAAGCTGAAGAGTTTGTTTGTTTGTTTGAACGCGCTAATCTCAGGAACTACTGGACTGATTTGAAAAATTTTTTTAGTGTAAGATAGTCCATTTAATCGAGGAAGCTTATAGGCTATATAACATCGCGCTATGATGAATAGAAGAGGAGCAGCAAAAAAATTGTTCCAGAAACGGGAAAATTACGCGGGAGGAGCCGCCGCGCCGGCACCTTTTAGTTGATATATAAAAACGGGTGCAGGGCCGTAGTCCAACTGCTTGGTCCAACTAGTTGGGCCATGGGTCTTTACTATGGACAGTTGTTCAACCTAAAAAACACTAAAATGGTGCTGTGGTCAAACTATTTTTACGTATGCCTGGTCTTCTTGTAGTCTTATTCTTCTTCTTCTTATACATAAAAATCAATTGCTGTTCGCTAGTCTCGCTAAAACTCGAAAACGGCTAGACCGATTTGACTAATTTTGATTCTAAATTATTTCTGTGAGTCCAGGGAAGGTTTAAAAGTTGAGTAAACACGAAAAAATGGTTAGCTTTTTTATTGATCTCTCAAAAATAGTGGGGGGGCGCAAAAATTATCAAGTCCTTTGTCTATCCCACAATAGCATCTTATCCAATCACATCTCATATGTTGCAATCCTTTATGCCATGCTATTTAGACTAGAGTCTAGATCTAGATCTCAAAGAAATGGACATACATACAATACGCTCGATTAACATAACCCTGCTCGCAGTATTGAGCAAAAAAGTACCCAGTTTTTGGCAATGAAAGTCAATGTATTATGTAACCAATAACCCTAACTTGCTATTGATTGTCTCACTAGACTCAATTCACTAAATAAGTCTCATCAAAGGTTTCGGTCGCTCTCCGAGTGGTGTCGATTGGACGATTGACCTAATTAGTCGGTATCATTAGACGCCGGCGAAAGTTGAAGTGGTCTGGAAATGTCATATAACCTATTACCTATATGACATTGGTGTTTCACTTAAAAACATTAACATCATAATATTTTAAACTACAATACGAGAAATGCTTGTATAACATTAAAGTATTTATAAAAATGCAATCGTGTAAGTGAAAACGGCGCCGCTAGAAGTGATTTTATTTTATTAGGGGTATTTTGTGTCAATAAATCGATTTATCATGGTTTATCAGCAGACTTTGTGTACATGTTGTATTCAATTTTTTTCCCCCATCCCCCCCTTTTGGGGAATAAGTAATACTAGAATACCACTTCTGCAGGAAAAAAAAACAAAAATAAAGTAATAATGTGAGTGAAACTGTGTCGGTACAATTTCCGCGACTATATACTGAGATTAAATCAAAAGTACAGTTGTCGGCAACCTCCAGGCGGCTTAGAAAGTTTCAACACTTAATTTAGCTGCTAATCCTTCCATGAATCCGCAAATAAAGTAACATAGTGTTGGCATATTACGCTGTAGTGAAAACTCGTATCTTTAGAGGCTTATCTTATACTAGACGTTCGCCCGCAGTTTCACCCGCAGAAGAGTAGTTAAAAAAATATTAGATTCATCCCAAGGGAACCTATAATCGGGATACAATCTATCCTATGTCCTATTCCCGGATGCAAACTATCTGTGTGCTAAGTCTCAGCTTAATCCGTTCAACGGTTAGAGCGTGAAGGACCCACAAACATCCAAACGAATGTAAAATACATGTAAAAGACACACCAAACCGAAGCGAAGGCGGGTCCACTAGTAAAAAATAATTTGAATGTGAATTCTAGTGATAGATATACACAATGTCGTCATAATATTATCATTCAGCATCTTTGCAACCCATAACTATCCGACTGCTGGGCTCGGGTTTCCACACACAGTGTGAGGGGTACAGGCCATAGTCCACCATGCTGGTATAGTGCGGATTGCCAGACTTCCCATCCTTTGAGAACTTTATAAAGAACTCTCTGAGTGCAGGTTTCCTCACGATGTTATCCTTCACCGTAGCAAATGATAATTAGTATCTAATACGCACATAACTTTTTAGAGGTGCGTGCCGTGGAGTTTGAACCCAGGATCTCCCGTCGAGAGACCAACGTTCAAACCACTAGGCTATCACTGCTTCTCATTATTCGCAGCATATCTTAATTGGGCCGCTTCCGGTTGAGCTCTTAGTTACAGAACAAAAGGTTATTTGTTTAGGCCGCTTAATAACCCGTCTTCTCATTTGGAAACTTGACAAATGTTAATTAAACAGGCTTTAAGAAGGGCGATCGGTTTTATGAAATCCACTTTGATATGCAACGACCTTTACACTTAGACGACCTTCGATTTAATGTTGCCCTAATGAAGTCTCTATAATATATTATTGTGGAATAGATAATTGGATTAGGTAATAGGTGTAAGGTTCAATTTTCGAGTTTGATGATGATTAAAATTTAAATGAAAATGTGCAGTTTTGTATAGCCATCAACACAACACATAACTGTCCCACTGCTGTGCTCGGGTCTCCTCTCACAGTGTGATACAGGCCATAGTCCACCACGCTGGCCTAGTGAACTTAACTATACGGGGAATTCTCACGATATTTTAATCAACCAAATCTAGTGATAATTTGTTTCTAATACGCACATAACTTTTAGAAACTGTTGCGTACCGGGGTTAGATTAGAACCCAGGAACCCCGGTTCGAGATACCAACTATCAAACCACTAATAATAATAGGCTATCACTGCTTTGTGTTATGCGAAACAAATACATTTAATTTAGAAAATAGAACAAAACATACACTACCACACTGAAAAATCACACAGAAAACTGCGTAACTATAAAGGTTAAATTCGAGTACAAACCCTAAAAAAAAATTGCTGTTATCTTTAAAGTCAAGCCTTTTCTTAATGACAACATTTCAAGTTGATGTTAAATAAAAATCTTAACACTTAAGATGAGTGTAATCAAACCGGTATCAGTTAAAAAAATTACAATGATGTGGTTATATTTGCAAAGAGCCTCTGGCAATTTATAGAGCCTACGTGTAGTCGTGTATACTAAGATTTTGAAGTCTAAATATAAAAACCAATCGTACGTGTGTTTGTTACTAAAATCCTCGTAAAATGCTGAACCGATTTAAATAAAAAATTGTGATGGATAATAGACGCTAACACACTCATACCCCCGCAGTAGTATTCCCTGTGTCGCGGGTGACATGTACAACACTATACATCACTACCACCAATGACCCGAGAACAAAAATTTATCTGTCACATAAATATCTCCCTCGGCCGGGAAGCGAACCCGAGACCCCTCGTTCGCAGACAGGGTCATTACCAACTAGGCTACGTGGTCGTTAACGGGAGTGGATCCTATTTGTTGTCGAGATACTTCAAGGGACCAGCCAATTAAATTAGTTATTGAAACGCCGTCAAAGCAAAAGGTTGGCAATACCTACGATGAGCATTTACTAAAGGTACATAAAAATTTAAGGTCAGAGATACCTAAAAGGTAACAAAAGAAATAAAATATGTTACAAAACAACGTCTGTCATGTCTTCTAGTTTTGTATGAAAATGTTAATAGCCACTTCTCTAGTACAAAGGATAAGAGCTCCCCGTTTATTTGCCAGCTGACCCAAACATAATGGGTTCCGTCAAAATAAACAAAGTTACGTATCACTTAAAATACTGTGGTCTCACTAAAATAATATGGCATATAAATGAGTTGCGCCATCGGCTATGGTCAAAGTTCGAGACTTGTAGGAAATTTGATATAGGCAACATTTTTGACGTGAATATCTACGTCTTTTTTGTTACCATACGTGGTCAAACCTAATGATACCTACCAAAATAGGGGGGTACAGTTTGGCGTTGTAGTTTTGAATCTATCGTGTACATCCAAAATTAAATTATACCACTGGATTGCCAAAGGATTAAAAAGGTAATTGCAATAAGCGAGAGAAGTGAAAAATCGCGCGCGGTATAGGAAGAAGCGCCGCCATTTTGAGGTTATAATTTTTTTACGACATAAATAAAATTCATTTGTTTTTAGTTAAAATCATAGCCCATCGCTATTCAAATTATAAGTGCTAAAAGAACTGTTATCACAGCGATTTTTCGTTCAATATTTTTACAAAATGAAGCCATTCAACGAACATTTAGTGCTCTCGAATCGAGCTGAAGTGGTTGTTATAAAATCGCTAATATGTAAAGCGGAGTTATGTAGATGAAAACAAATGGGAGTGTTCCTCGCTGGAGGCAAAAAGTTGTTTAGATGTCAGACACTTTATGCATGAGCTAAAACTAAACTGTAACGGAGATGAATGTATATTATTTTCTTTTTTTTTTCTTTTCAAAAAGTGTTTTTCGTTTTTTAAATGTCTGGCTCTTTATATAGCACCACTTAGATTATCTAATACTTTATTTAACGTAGCCATCTTTTTTATGTATTTTTAACCCGTTAAGATTTTGACTAGTATGTTTGTATGGTTGCATGTATGTATGTGTGAACGTATGTATTATGTATGTTTCTCTGTTCTCTTAAGAACTACTTTACATGATTAACAAAAGAGGTATTGCTATGTAAATTTGTTTGAAAACAATCTTCAAAGTAAGCAAGTTAAGCTGCAGTACTCAAAAATCTGAAAGTATTCTCAGCAAAATAGCTTTTGAAACGATCCTGTATCCTATTAGTAATGTATTCAAATACATGCAAACAGCTCAGTTCCACGGCGAGCAACTAACGCATGCAGTTAAAATTATTTTCTTTACTAACTTGCAGTGCAAAAGTTGAACCAATGATAATAACTATTTTGATTTCTGCGCATACTAATTGGGGTTAATGTTATTGTTATCACTTGTTTTAAAACTACTGGTTATGTAACTATACTAGAAGGGTAATGTTTTTCGTGCGTATGTATGTATGTAAATATATGTCTATTTTTCACCACGCTTTAGTGTCGAAATGGCTTGACGGATTTAAATATGTAAGGTGTCATTGGATTCGTCTTTATCCTGAGATTGACATAAACTATAGATTTTTTAATATCAAGAAACTTCTCCCCCAAACCTTTTATTTTGGCACTCGGTTTTAGGGTTCCGTACCTAAAAGTTTTAAACAAATCCCTATTACTAAGCCTCCGCTGTCTGTCTGTCAGCAGGCTGTATCTTATAAACCGTGATAGCTAGAAACTTGAAATTTTTACTAATCATGTATTTCCGTTGCCGCTGTAACAACAAATACTAAAAATAAAAAAAATATAAATTTTAAGAGGGACCCCATACCTACAATAAAAGAGTTGTTTTTTCAACAATCGTTATATTCTTTTATAGATGATGATACGAAACCCTTCTTGCATGAGACCGACTTGCACTTGGCCAGTTTTTTCAATTAATTAATTAATTACATTTACATTGTAACATTTTTTAAACTCGCTAAGTATTCTTTAAGATCCTGTAACAAAATAAATAGCATTCAATATTGCATGTGAATGTAGTTGATTTGATTGTTTGTTAATATTTAATCTTCTCACGAAACAACCGAAAACAAAGGCAGTAATTACTCAACACTTGTACCAGTAGAGGGCGCTAATAACTATATAAACACAATACAACGAGGAGCGGTGTTGAAATATGAAATTACTTCCAAAGGAGATGGTGATAATGTAAGTAAACTTTATTTATCCGCCAAAGGTTCCTTTATTACGCCAACAGATTACACCCCCTTTCCAGCCCTTTCGGTTCGTTGTAAGCGTAGAATCGATGTGCGGAGAATCGGTACAATACAATTTTGTAATCGAATCGATTCCGATTGTTTTTTTGAGTCGGTGCAATACAATGCGTTTTTCGATTTTTAATCGATTCTGGCTAGTGCTAATTTGAGCTAAATCGAATCGTGTTTTCAAATAGAATGGCAATATTGTACGGTAGTAAAAAATATTTTCCTAATAATTTATAGTTATCTATAGTTACTGAAATTTCACCTAACTAATAATAAACTTCACCTAACGATGTGGTTTTTCCGATGATTAAAATATTGTTTCACCAGAATTCACTCTTATCATGAATCGATTGAATACGTTACGATATATTAAATTCAAATTCAAAATCATTTATTCATATGGTTATCAAAGATACACTTATGCACGTCATGCTTTTAATCTACACTTACTACTGTTGTGACTAAATAAATCGATTCAACTGAAAACCTAGAGCATCCCTAATCGTAAGCCCCTATTAACAGGGGGTTGGGGGGTTTAGGAGGGGGCTATTGTCTCGCTCCGAACAATCTTATCTCTCACCTACGGGGGTACGCTTAACATAAGAGAGGTATGAAGATATACTTCATATCTCTTGAGAAGGTTATTGTTTGAAGTTTTCATTAGAGTAAATATTGGAGTTCCTTCGATAGTTCAAGCCTCTTGGGCTTGTGTTTTCCGTGTTCGAATTGGGTTAACATATAAATTATGACGTTACAGAAAAGTAGTTTAATAAATATATTGGGAACTTCCCAAAGGAACCTACAATCAGGATGTTATCTATCCTATGGGTGAATTGCACAAGCACAAAAAATACACGGCAAACCTGAAAACGGTAGTGCAATGTGCGAGTTTTTGATTTTGTATATTTTTTCTTAATAAAGTGAGTACCTCTCTACCTTGGCAATTAAAGTCATTCAGTTATAGCCTCTATTACACTGAAAAAAAAAATGTTAAAGGGTCATTTTATCATCACGGTGGCCTGTCCTGAACCCATTTCCGCTCATAAAATACCTTCTCCTGCAAATATATTCATTATTTGGATTTAAATCGATTTTGGTATCGTTAAATTATAATATAATCTATCAACAAAAACCATTTTTGGTTATATATCTTCTTTCTAATCCATTTGACTGGCAGTCAACTTTTGTCCTGAAAAAAGTTATCATTTCAGAGGACAGTAAGTTTTAGTACAATAGTACCTACAATATTGCGTTGTTGCGCCCCTCTTACCTTTCCTCACTTCGGATCAATCCGGCTCGAGCTCTCAGTGCATTGATATCGTCTACTAAGTCTTTTGATTCCCGCCAATAAAACTAAGTATATCATTTCAGTGATATGGGGTCAATTTTTTTGCTTTAAACTTTTCATTTCGATGGCCGTTATAAATCGTGCGAAATTCATTTATTTTATTTTTTAATTGTGTATTCAGATTGGCCGAAAGTACTGTTTTGTGTGAGTAGTGTTGACATTGTTTTAACAATTGTAATAACTATCATTCCAGTGGTCATTTTTATCACTTCGGTGGACATTTTTATCATTTCGATGGAAATTATTAAAATTTCGGTGGACACTTTTCATTTCAGTGGACTCTTAAAAATTTAACCATAAATATTTATGTAAGTTTTGATCATATTTGATGGCCGCTTACATTCAATATTACCAAAAAGGCTAAATATTTATTTGCCACTAAAAATATGCAGGTAGAGTTAAAATAGAAAAATCCCACCGAAATGATAATAAAAAGCCTTTTGTTGAAATTCACCCCTATGTCCTATTCCTAGATGTGAGCTATCTGTGTGCCAAGTTTCAGGTTAATCCGTTTAACAGTTAGAGCGTGAAGGACTTACATACAAACATTTTCTCAAACTTTCACATTTATATTAGTAGGAAGTAGGATAGTGGACACTCGTATGACATAATGATTATATTAATTACTATGCCAGACCGTTGAATGGATGACAGAATAATAAAATATCTGTTTATACTCAGATTTTTTTTCGTAACATAAATATAATAATATTTATTTTTTTTTAGCTTTTCAGCCGTATAAACATCAGCTGGTATATTGTTATTGTATTTTTTGTAAAATCTGTATACATAAGCTTAAGTTAATCTAACTATCACAATTTTGGCTCTCGAATTTTTCTTTTTTAATAGTGTCTTTTATTTTTCGTACTAACAAACAAAATAAATAGACAAAGAAAACAGTAATCTATACTTCTATACTAATATATAAAGCTAAAGACTTTGTTTGTTTGTTTGAACGGGCTAATCTCAGAAAACACTGGACCGATTTGAAAAATTCTTTTAGTGTAAGATAGTCCATTTATCGAGGAAGCATATAGGCTATATAACATCACGCTAAGATGAATAGGAAAGGAGCAGCAAAAAAAAATATTCCAGAAACGGGACGATTACGCGGGCGGAGCCGCCGGTGACTTCTAGTAACTATTATACTTATAAAAAGGTTAATATTAATAAAGTCGAAGACTTCCGTCTTTCAACAAGTTGTTTACAAAACAAAATTTGCCGTGAGTTTTTCCGGAACTAAGTACTTAATAACTCATATAATTCCGGAACAGGTCTCTTTGCTTTGATATCCAGAAAGTTTTGTAATAATTCGAGTAAATATTTGATTCTACAATTTCCTTAATATTGTGATTTTGAATAATAATATTACACCGTTTCGTATTCCTTATAATATCATTGAAATACAAATATTATTTTGAGTTTTTAACGGATATACAAACTGTTTTTAATGATAATAATTTAATTATGTATTTTTTGTTATAAGTAAACTTTTAAGGGTTTATTCTGGCGCTTGAATTTGATTTGCAGCTAAACAAGGGGTCCCGGATTCGATTCCCAGCCGTGACAAAAGTCTACGTCAAGGATAAAATAATGTTTGATTGTGTAGTAGAATACTTTTGTCTATTTCCCAAATAATCTTAATTTATAGGTACTTAAAAATCTAATTTCAACATAAAACTAAATTTATCCTCCAAATTGCGGTAATTCGTTAAGTTTTAAGATCATATCCAAAATGTAATTTTCTCTAAAAGTTAAGCCCCGACACATACCTACTGTGATAACATCTAGTCATGAATATATATTTTAATATGCCATAAAATTATATCTCAAGCATAACAATTTTTCCTCGTGATATTATACTGACTCAATACACAATAGGGGTAGCATTGTAAGCCTTTGCTTAATCTCTTTAGATTTGCTAAGATTTTAGGTGAACTATTAGACTTATTAAGGCCGGGAGTAAACATTCGAAATTATTTAGATTTGAATTGACAATTTTTTTATAGTTTTAGGATAGCAAACGAGCTGACAGTGCCACCAACCCTTCCGCCCATGGACTTCGCAACAAACATAGAGTAGGACTAAGGAGGAACTATTAGTTGGTTATTAGGTCCTGTTAGTAATAGATGTCAATGAAAATATTAGTTGTCGTTAATTAGTGTGGGGACCACGGAAGTTAGTACTATTAGTACAGGTTAGTCCTGTTAGTAAATGTTAACAGTCCGGTTAGTATTCGTAAGTATATGTCCCACTTGAAGTAAGTTGGGAAAGCCGTGCCATAAAATTTATCCATTATGAAAAGCATTTAACCTAATCAAACTTCTACTAGTACAAGTATAATGAATGCTAACTGTGAAGAAAAGCCTTTAACCTTAGTAGATAAACAAGTATAGATCCCATAAACATACTCAGCTGATACCCAGGGAACCGTCGTATATATTCCCTAAAAGATTACCTACACCTTTTTTCTATACCGATTCTATTCGAACATTAATTTGTACGTAAAATGCTACAACGAAAACGTTAAGGACAATGTTCTATGTAAATGTTTATACGCCGGAAATATTATAATCTGATAAGAACTCTATTATGTTTAAGATGAGAACGAATTTGCTTTGTCTTTTAATCATGTAAGGTCGAAAGCGTGCCAACAGAATTTGGCCTATAATTATACATGAAATTTAGCTTGGTGTAGTTGTTTTCCATATACGATTTAGGGCGGGCTCTTTCGACCCGAACTTTTCGAATTCTGGAATTTTTCTTAGTGGGGAAAGCGGGGTTAAAAGAGCCAGGGGTAAGTCTTTTTCTATCATGGAAATGTTTAAGTCGGCACAACTTACCCCTGGCTCTTTATACCCTACTTTCCCCTACAATCAGTGTACTTATAAAATTCAGAATCGGATTCCCAGTGCGAATTTAGAACGTTTGCACCCGCCCTTAAGTAAGCAAAACTTTAAACCTATACACGCCTTAACACGTAAATACGTAGACGTCTTACGTAATATTTCAACAACTCTAGAACAAATTAACCCTAAAATGCAAGCATGCTCGCTTGCACAATCCAATTCCGTAACCCTCTACAATTGATACTCAAATTAGTCGAATAGTTTAAAATCAGTAGCATCTGTTGAGCGAATAAACAAACCATTTTATCTTCTACAGTTCACTGAGTTGGAACTATTACAACCAATATTATTGGGGATGAACCCTAATATAGTTTTACGGGTTACGACGCTCCTATCTAGCTGTTATTAAATTTTAGTAGCCGGCTAACTGGGTATATAAATACAGGTGCGTGAAAGTTTATTTACCTTAGACATGTCTACGTAAATCTTAAAGACTAGGGCGTTACACCTAATTTACACCTAAATTGTCGCCTAACGACATTATAACGTGTTAGTTAACTTATTATGTACTACCCTAGAAATGGCCTGAGGTATAGTGCAATGGCTACCATGCTATATCGCTGTTCAATAGGTCCTGGATTCCTTGCGAGGTAGAAGATTTTTTCTATTCTCTACCTTGGTGTATGTTAGTGTATTTCTGTGTTATCCATGGCACCCACGACACAGGGAATAACTGTAAGCATATGAGTGTGTTAAAGTCAAATATATTGTGTCTTTATGGTGAAATCCTCTGAAAGACATTACTATAATGACACAATCACCATCAATCTATTAAGCCATAACCAGTTTAAACCGCATTATTCCGATTCAATCCGGTCATCGCAATATTTTAAATTGTTTATCCTCCAAACAGTATCGCCACTAGCGCCATAATAAAATTGGCGGTATTTTATGGAATTAATTAATAAGATAATTATATTTTGGTAGATATTTTTAATTTAATTATATCTAGATGACCTGTTTTGTGGTCAAAATTTTACCATAATTCAATACGACAAACAATAGATCATAGAGTCGCTCAATATGCCTGACTAGAAGAAATGTCAATGTCAAATTTCTGTCATCGGAACCCGCCATTTGACTTGTGTGTGACATTTCTACTTGTCAAACGCATCGTGATAGTATGGGATTTGTTTTGTTTTGTAAATTTTGTATGTATGCCTGCATTATTATTAATTAAAAAGAGATCTAAATTCCTTCACACATTAATTATAGATTACTCAGAAAATGAATATTGTTAATAGTGTATCATTGATTAAAGGTTTAAACCACATGCATGGGGGATTTAGTAGTACATATATTTTTTTATTTTAAACGCAAAAATCCAAGTATTACGTCATTGAAAAAACTCAATTAAAAAGAGTATCTGTTGTCGTAAACAGTTGGCGCTTTTTTGAGTTCAAATTGATTTTGTTATTTGAACCACGTTTAAATTGTCGAGAATAAAGCAGTTTGTTGATGAACGGACTGAAAACTTTCAAATTGAATTTACGGAACGAAAAATTTATTTGTAATTTCGTTGTAGTTAATAGAAAACAGGTGGGTTGAAATTCGGGAGTGAATTGATTGGTGCATTAACTAGTTAAAATCTACCGTTATAGTCTTAATTTAAATTAATTGATGGGTTAAATTTTCGATGCCTTTTGAAGAATTTATGCAATAACATACGAGTTTTAAGATTTGAAGTACTTAAAGTTTATTTTGAGAAGAAATCAGAGAGCTAAATTTTAAGTGTCATAGGGCTACAAATACAATACTCACACTATCATGCGTTTTATACACAGGCACAACACACACACAATCATGACAAAAGGAAAAAAATTACCTTGATAGGAATATTGAGTGAGTCCACAGTAGTTTGATGTAGTAATTAATGGTCGAATTTTGACCAACTATAAAAAGTTTTAAATTGTATTTGGTGTTACAGATATTCCCTTATAGGCAACGATTACCAATTAATATCCCGTGGGTGGTCTGAACCTTTATAAACTAGTATAAAACTATTTGTATAAAAGAATATTCTTATTGTATTTTCACTGACATAGTGTTGACAAAATTTTAACGAAACACGTAAAAATATTTAAAAATAGAATCGTGGTCGGCGTTCCAAATTCCCTGGCAAATATTAAATTTATCGCGATGTCAATGCCTACTAATAAATCGGTTTAACTTTATTCAATAGCTTAAATATTTGAGGTACAAATGTGAAATATTTCGAGCACATGAAAAGCTTAGTGTGACACAGAATTAAAACTAATAGTATTTTGTCAATCGGACAAAATGTTTTGCAACTATGACTTCTGATTTTTATTTTCAAATAAATGTGAAATTTTGTGAAGATGGTTAGGTATTTGGGGTTTTTAGGCGCTAACCGTTAACAAAATAACGTTACGGTGCGTTACATGGGGGGGAGGGTTCAAAAG
Organism: Lerema accius; assembly: GCA_001278395.1. Taxonomy (NCBI): domain Eukaryota; kingdom Metazoa; phylum Arthropoda; class Insecta; order Lepidoptera; family Hesperiidae; genus Lerema; species Lerema accius. The sequence goes on from LGAG01003682.1 coordinate 37,772, forward strand.
TCTTCAAAAATTGCGTTACGTTATACTTAAACGCTCTCTAGTCCTACTAATATCTTGCTAATATTATAAATGTGAAAGTTTGTGAAAATGTTTGGATATTTGGATGTTTGTAAGTCCTTCACGCTCTAACCGTTGAACGGATTAAGCTGAAACTTGGCACACAGATAGTTTTCATC
>LGAG01003743.1:7033-30235 GCA_001278395.1 Lerema accius
CATTATTTTCCTACAAAATCTACCCAAACTGTTGGTATAATAAATTGAAAGCGTGTAATCATTGAATTACTTATCGTGTAATAACAATTTACAGTTAAATTGGGAAATGGAAATTTGCGCGTGTAAAAATTATGATGAAAATCTATAAGACGTCATATTTTAATCGTTTCAACTTTGATTGTACTGCAGGTCAGTCCTGAAGAGGGAGAAATATTGGCAAAAGATTTCGAATGCAACTTTGCCGAAGTGGCAGCAGCCGAGCAAGTTAATCAGGTGGGAGAAGTGTTCCATGACCTGTGTCGGGAAGTTCTTACTCTTAGACGGAGAGCCAAACATAGCTTACTCGACAGGATGTTGGGTTCCAAAACGGCTTACAGGGTGTACAGCAGGGGAAAAAGCGACAGCGCGTTACCCAAAGACTAAGTTAGTGTAATAGCTGATGCATTTAGTACCTTTTTACAGTTAGCAATGAGTTCGTGCTCGTGTTCTGTAGTTCCATTTGTTACTGTTGTCCTTCTCATCTAGATTTGTAACTTAACATCCAATTGTCGATATTAAGGTACACGTGTGTGCAACTTTAGGTAAAATCCTGAAGTTAGTTTCTCAGTTGAAATGTTTGAAATTAACTATCATTTTTGTAAAGTTCATACAGTGTATTTTTTTAAGTAAATTTTTGTTCTTAATAGTAATTAAAGAAAAGTTTCGTTATCATGGAAATTTTGATAAGGCACTTGATTGTACCCGAAGGGAGTTTGTGTCTAATTCTAGAATCTTCCTTCGATTAGTTGCTTCGCTGTAGTTTTAGGGGAATATGGACGTTGTTATTTAAGTATAATGTATTAGGTGTAACACTTTCCTATAAGATAATTTGTAAAATTGTTTAAAAATCCACATCCAATTATTTTTCTATTCAACTGTATATTTTTAATGAGTATCAGACTCAAAGAATTGTTGTTGTAGATAAGATAACTATTTAAATATCTACAAAAATATTTAGTATGCTGATTGTCTATGTAATATTGCTGGCCTAACAATTTTTACACTTACAAACACAGTTTATAATTTGTTTTAGTAAAATTATTTAAATAAATATATATTTTCACAGAGAAAACGATTTTATTTAGACCATTAGAAATATTTAGTTGCATTTCTATTCCTTTTCAGATACACCTATTCCCAGAGAATGACAAATATGAGTTAAAAAACCTGTGAATTACAATAAAACACGTAGGAGGGGTTAAAAATAAAAACAAAGTTACGCGCATCGCACTAGTTATTTTTCTACTCCCTAAATATAAAACAACGGTAAAAATTAAATTTTATCATAAGTTCCTAATGTAAATTTTGTTAACCCTTTAGGCCACATAAAATCATAAATATACTATAAGGGCCTTACTTTAAAAAAATGTTTTGATTCGTGTGGTCTTCTTAGTTCTGGTGAATCAAGTGCACTGAACCGACGTTATGTTTTTATAATCAGAGCGTCAACTCTCAGATTAATAAGTCACGCTGTACGGAGCTAACAAAGGTGAAACAAGTTTGATCAGCATTACCTTTAAGGAATAAATAAATAAAATAACGTGTTTATTCCTACACAATACTGCGTTGCAAATGCGTCGTGGCTTCCCGTCGCTGTTTCATGGTGGTCACTGAATTAAGTTTATTGAAAGACCTGAGATGATTATCGTACTCGTACCTACCCCTTTATTAAAGAACACCACATCAAAACCTCACACAGCGCCCTATTATTAATATTATGACTAGCCCTTCGATTAGTTAAAAGTTAAAACTATCGTATACCTACCTACAATGCAAATTGTCCATGGGGAAAAGCGTACTATGAGTTTTATTTATATTGCCGTATCTTTCTTTGGCATTTAAACTGAACTATCCTGCAAGCAAATGGACCATACACAGAACTGCAAGGAATTACTTTATTTTAATTTAATTTATTTTTGATTAAAAAAAATTATTGATTAAGAATGTCCAAGTCAACTCAACAGCCTTGAGATTTGGCTTTCGTTTAAATAGGACCGTATGGCCTTGTTTATGACAAGCCAAGAAATAATAAGCTATGATTAAAAATGACCATTCTTCACAAAGGTAACCCTCGGTGTCATAAACACAAAGGGTAATAATCTGTGTAAAGTGGCACGGAATTGAAATAAAGCGCCGCCCTTCTCAACAGGGGACCGCAATAGTTTCCTCCAATGAGCTCCCAGAGTCGCTCCTACATCACGATTGACATTTGCCGTTATTATCAGATTTAAAGATGGCACCGCGATCCTATTGTGTCACCACATTATCATTATTGAATGATGGCCGGTCGATCCTTAGAGTGCAGTTGCATTACAAGGGGTCACTAGTGATATTCCAACGGTACCGCTACGATGTAAGCCGTGTAACGTTGATTTTAAATTTTGACGTTGATTCTGAAAATAAACATACAGTAACTATTTAATTCAGCACATTGTCACGTATCTTATAATTGTCAATTTTTCAAAGATAATATCAACTTCGCGGCCGTCGAATCGTCGAAATATGTATCTAAATAATAAAGGTGAGTATTTTAACCGTGTACACAAATTCAAATTTCTGTCATAGGAAGAATTAAATGAACTTACTACTTACAAAACAGCTTACAGAATATATTGTTTTTAAAATTTAAATTGATTTAGCGACCTTAGAATTGCTTATTTCCTATTCGGCGTAGCAACGTAGAAGCGTAGTAGGTAGATGCCGCATAAATGTAGAGTTGACATTATCTACCTACAATGTTACACATTAATATTACTATTATTTATAATATTAATTATTACTACAGTTAATACAACTAAGGGTGGATTTAAGACAGTAATCTATCCATCGAATGAAAACATACTCAAATTATTTTTATGAAGAAAGAGTTGATGTAAAGTGTAAAGTGATGAACAACTCATTTGATGTAAGAAGACACTTTAATATTATACATCTAATTCTTTTATTTTGTGGTCGGTTGGGAAAGCGTTAAAAGCTGCCTGTAAGACCCCCACTTGCCGCATATTACTCAATGGGCTTATCATTTGCCCTAGAGACGGGGTGTGCCGCGCCCCGCCGCTTCATCCCTTACACGATGCGCGTGCGTCACTCGCTCATCAACCGCTACTGACGTCAACACTCCAGTCACGGGAATTGCCAGTTTGAGAACAAAAAAAATTTGTACATAAACCTTTAGTGAAGTGAATAAAGTGTAATTTAGTCAAGTAAGTACTATTATTGGTTGTCAAATTTTAGTTTATTTTAAAAAATTGCGTTGATGTTTTGATTTGCACTGCTACAGGAGATTTCGGATTATAGTCCTGTTTTAAAATAATGTAAAAATTATAATGTTTCTATATATTTACACCAATTATTTATTTTACATTATTTTCTGAAATCTTCTGTCCTTATATTTTATTATCACACTCCGAAATCTAGCGAAGTTGTACTTTCTGTGTTATATCAGGCTTATTCCATCTTAAAATTTTTACTCATTTAATTCATACTCATTAACCCTTCTGTACAATATATTTAACTGTAAAGTCAGCCATCACAATTAATAAAAGTGTTGAAAACTGTCTGACAGACACGCTACAGCCTAAACGGGTAGACCTAGAATCATGAAACTAGACAAGTGTAACGGAACACTAAGCACAGATTTTTGGAATAGGGGATGAAGCGTTATTAGAAACTTCGCCAATTTTGAAGGTAGCAGTATGAAAATTTGTATTTAGTTTTTCAGTAACGAAGTAGTACCAATTTTAAAGTTTTTGGAAAATCAACCCCTAAGTTGGTGAAATAAGGGGTAAGAATTTATCTGAAAATTTTATAGCAAACATTTTGCAAATTAGTGTTGAGCTTATGCTTAAAATCAATAAAAAACCTTATTCGATTTTTTACTTAGCCAACCTTCACAATAGTACTAAAAGAGCTGTTAAATAGACCATTTCAAAAATATGTATTACCATAACACCATTATGTAACTGTTTTGGCACAAATCTCATATTTAACAAAAAAAAAATAAAACTGACTGACAAACACGCTACAGATTTTTCGAAATTCATCCTTCAAGGATTTATTTACCCCCAGTTTCAAGTAGTCGAGTTTTTTGTTTTTTTTTTTGTTAATGATTACTTATTATTATGATTCTATAGCTTAGTTGATAGTAGGTATTTAAGTCGAATGTGCAGATTTGATGCCTAGGTAGAGCAAATATTTATGTGACAAAGTACTTAACTTATGGGACGCGACACAATCTACAGCAAGAGAGTAAGTGCGTGAACGTTCAGTATCATTTTTTTAAAGGGTTATGATCATAATAAATCAGTTTTCGACGATCTCAAGTAGCTACTACGTGGTAGGTCGCGATCATCTTAGATGTCATACTTTAGCGATCTGATAAATATTGCCGCCCATAAAGATGCGGGCGGTAGCATGATACTATCCAACAAACTGAAACTTTTATGTGTTTTTTTTTATGAAAAAATAACTTTAAACATTATATTCCAATATCTATAATGGATATATAATATTTATCTAAGTATATATGAAGTTTTAAGTTTAAAAAACATTAACAATATACTTACACTTTGCCTAGAAACACATTATGTGATAAAAAATGTACTTAAACTACACTTAATGTTTTTTTACACTACGTGTATTATTTCTGGAGTCGCATTTTGTATGCTAGCAGATATATAAGTAAAGAAATAAGCAGTACCTACATCAGGCCAATATTTAAAAAAATAATCTGACGTTAATATTTTTTTACGTGTAAATTAATAAAATATGGCTATCGTGTGCTATATCTAAAAGTAAATTACTTTCAAATAGCCATTTTGTAGTTTCATGTAGTTGATAAATTGCATGTTGATTCAATTACGAGTAACTTGTGTAAATACGATTATGAACATTTTACTTACATTCTACATATTAAAATGTATAGGTATAGGTAATGTAGGGTTGGCGATTTTTCTTTTTAAAATAAAACCAATATATTTTCTTGCTCCTGCGAATTTACTTGTAGGGAATTAGCATGTATAGTCTATTCTTTTTAACTTGTCCTATTTTGCACGCAGTTTTACGTAATCTTTGTAACGGATTTGAATTATCTGTCGTATCTACAGTCCATTTTTTATAACATTTCTCATTTTCAAAAGCAAAACATTGATTTTCTAAGCAACTGTTGTGAATAGCATATGTGATATTGCTATATATAAGCATATGTGATATTGAAGTGATGAACTCACTTAAAGACCTGCAGGAAAAGTGTGAATAATATGAAAATTTTATATCTCCATTACAATATTTTCTTAAAACTGTGTACTAAATAGGACAAGTTAAAAAATAGCCTGTGTATATACCTCACAAATAATAATCTACCAAGTGCCTACGCAATTTAGAATTCCGTAGGTTTGCTTGATTACTCGTTAAACTGTTAATCTTGATGTTTTCCTTTAAAATTATTTATATTAACTACTTTTGTTAAGGCTTTTCCTTCTTATTTATATATCTGTGGGTTTTTCGGATTTTTGCTAACTTGGCCGGCAACCACTCGACTCTGCTAAAAATTTGAACTTTTAAGTTAACGAATCCCTTAATCAAATTATTAAAAAGTGACTGACAGATACGCTACATCCTAAGCCACTAGGCCTAGAATGAGACTTGGTACGGAGGCCCTTATAAAAGGTAGAGGAGTACTAATAACAGATTTTTTAGAAAATTTTGGATTTACTAAAATTTTTAAGCAGTCGTGCTGTTTTTTTTTTGTTAATGATTACTAGTTTTTAAATTTTATTTTACTGTTCCGTCCACAGAACATGGATACTGTATATTCTTCCGGAGTTCAGTCAGTCTTAAAAGTATATCAAATTGAAGCTTTCTAGTTTTAAGGGTTTCTAAGCGAAGCCCAAGATAAATAGGCCAAATGGCTGGTAGCAACATTGTTCTAAAAGTACCACGAACAATTCCTGGTCTATTGATATGTTAAAAATTATATAAGTACAATATTTTTTTTTTGTATGCGTTTAAGTTAAAATTGGTTTTATTGTAAGCTAACTGCTATTTTAAATGTAATATGTAAAAGAAACGTTATTACGAGCTGTGCATGCAATGCGAATTTAATATGCGTAAACGATGTTTATTTGACTCAATTACAATTTCTCAATGACTGCTAGCGTTAAATTAATTTACGGTTGGTATCGATAACTGGTATCGTGTTAATGTTCTAAATTAATTTTCTTCTATTTGTCAAGTCGTTAAAGTGCTAGCCATTTATGTGTTCTGGACACGCCTATTGCGAGTTAATTTTAAGTCGTTTACCGACACAACAAACTTTTATTCAGTCCCCATTGCGGGTAGTACCTACCTAGGTACTACCTAGTGCGTAAGTAATTTTTTAGTCTTTTATAATTAGGTTAATATATTTATCATATTCTTGATTTTTTTTATTTGGTGCTTTAAGGGCAGTTTTTAAAATTTTACTAAAAAATTGAATTGTATACCTATGTTGTTTACAGAACAAGTAAAATTAAAAAATATTTTTTTAAACAAGCTTTTAGGTATTACTTGTTAATAAGAAAAAGAACTAAAAAGTTAAAATGCAAAATTTCAAGTCCCTACTGTTAACCGTTGAGGAGTTCAATCGTCTGGAGCCAGTCCTGGTAGCAGTATCACATCATGCTTATTATAAACATGCATTGTCATCAGAATTGGACTAGTTAGCTAGTGTGTAAAATTTTAGCTTAATCGGACACCGGAAAGTTGGTGAAATTTAGCTTGCAAGATTTCATTACAAACACCGGACAGGTGAAACTAAATAAAAGCTTGTAAAAATAGAAGGCATTTTCAAATTAAATTAATTACTTAGGATTTAATTTTCGGCCCCTAAATTTTATAGCAGGTATCTTATATCATTATAAATAGATGAACTGCAATAAAAAAGGTTGAAAGACAAATTTGTCTACCATGAGCCAGTTGACTATGGAACAATGAGTTACTTGGAAATATCGATCAAAAGTAAGGCCAGCTGCCCTGCTGGTATAGCGTCACTTACCCAAACCCATCCAACATTAAATCCACTAGTCCGGTGTAATGCAAGAAGCTACCGACTTTCCGATGTTATTATTGGAGTTTCCTTTGTTAACAACCCTCTGATGCGCACTGAGCCCATTCAAGCTCGCACGGCTTATCCGTGCCATTGTCCTTTCTAACTTCCCCGGATTATCCGCACGTAATTACCTGTTTTACAAAACTATAATTATGGCCAGAAAAAATAAAATCTTTACGTGTAAGTGACCGACAAACAAACAATATGCTAAGACTGCTACTGCACTGGACTTTTTGCTGTTGACGCAAACAATATTCCTCACGCGTTTTTTTATGAATACTTTCCGAGAAAAACGTTTTTGTATAATGACTAGATATTAGCAACTTTTTATATAAGCTCTATCTTTATTCTCTACGAGTTGTCCCCCGTAGCTTTGCTTTCGGAAATTATAATTTTCAATATAAATAATACTGTAAGTAATGATTTAAGAAAAAAATCGAATAAAATTTTTAATTGATTTTAACCATAAGCCTAAATACTGATTTGCAAAGTGATTGCTATAAAATTTGGCGGATTTTTAAACAAATTTTTAACCCTTTTTTCACCCACTGAGGGGTAGATTTTCCAAAAACCTTAAAATTCGTACATCTTGCTTCGTTACCGAAAAGCTAAATACACATTTTTTATACTGTTAGGTTTAAAATTGACGAAGTTAGTAACGAATCCTTCATTACACTGAAACCTTTTATTACTTTAAAATTATGTAGATGTTCTGAACTGTTTTCAAATTTTCACATTGTAACACTAAACTGTTAACTCTCCAAAATGAACTAAAAAACTTTCTCACAGCACTGAAATTGGCAAGTGTTTAAAATATAAAGCATTTACCACTCAATAGTACTCGACGTAAAAGCCGCTTAGTTTAAAGTGGTCGCTAGAACAATGAACATAATGAACAAAATGCAAGTAGCACTCAGCTTTATATCATAAAGATGTCAGTCTCGCAATGTTCACGACAATAGTGCATTATTTTCTTTCATTTGTAACAATTTATTAGCGAATGATTCTTTTCTTATTCTTTTAGTCTTCGATAGTTTAAAGGGCCCTTATGTACCACAAAGCGCTGAGTGTCAATTCGTTACTTGAGGGTTATTTTCGCACAGCGCGGACGATGTGAATTTCTTGAGGCAAAGTTCAAGTACAGATTGTTCTGCTTATAATCATAATGTTCTATTTTTTTTAATGTGCAAATTCAGATGGATAACAGTAGTGCAAAATAATTATGAACGTGATACAAAAATTGTGTTTAGAAATAAATAATAGAACGAATTTGTGTTTTTGTTACAGAGTAATGCAAAATAAGTAAAATCGAGATGGAAATGCAGTCCATGGCAGCGTCTTCTAGTAAGTTGTTTTTCGTTAACTTAAGAACAGCTTAACGTCTGATTATACCTCATACGTTTAAAATTGTAAACATTTTGTACCTACTTAATAAAATAATAGCTTAGGTACACTCAGCGAAACCCAGCGTGCGCACTACATATAAATGAACAGTTAATTAAAAAAATTCGCTGTTAGTTAGCCTGTTCTGAAAATTAATATAAACGAGATGACGTGACACGGCTAATTTGGCTGTAGTATTCCCACGTATCGCATCTGCCCACCCCGTGTTCTCACCCCTAATACTGTACGAGCGAATTGTCGATAACGATACCATCATTTTTATTCGATATACTTATTAGCCTATGGACCAGCCACGTAATATTCGTAAATTACTAAATACTTATTCAGTATACGTTGATGTTGGAATTTCACATCACATGTCATTACAAGAGTTACTAACGGATGAATCTCATGTTACGAGTGCTTTCAATAATGGATAGAAGGGTCAATAAGAATAGAGGCATAGTGTCACCAGCAACGAATTAAGATGTCGCGTCTTTGGTCACAAGTATGATGTCATGTCATGACTACGAAATAAGAGACTGGTGATAGAATAGGTATAGGGAACAGCGCAATGAAGAGTTTATTATGATTTTTTTTTTCAAAGTTTTCTTTATAAAAAGAAAATACTTTTTACTAAAACAACTCATTACATGAGACACATTACATAGTACCTACCTACAGTACATCCTACGGAATTAATAATTTTTTTTTAATAAAAAAAGCACTAATGATAAATCAACAGGTCCTCGAAACATTAGTTGACTAAAATACAAACAAATAAATTACACTTAAAAAGCATTCCATGCGCCCTATCTGTGGCAATTAATAGATGCTTGTTTTCGATTTAACCCTGCACTGCGTCACGCGATCACAAATAGGCACACAGGTGAATGTTCACACGGTTACTCATCGGGGTAGTTAGTGATGATGGGGCTAGAATCATTAATTCGTGGAGATCGCTTTAAAATTTAAAATTACTGCCTACAAGTTCAGTGTGAAAGTTGTAAACGCACATTTTGTTGTGACTGATATTGTCATTACCCATGGCACTTATGACGTTTTTGAGACTAATATTAAACTTAATGTTAGGTATATACAATGAAAATTGTGCGACAATTGCGAAAAATAAAGCGATCAAAACAAGATATTATTATTTAATAATACTAATACGTTAACTCTAGGATTTAGTTTACAACAATTTCATACACCTACTTAAACTAAACTATAATTGTATTATTCGTAATACTGTGGAGTTGAAGTTGGTTCTAGATATATTTAGTAATAATTAAAATGCTGATTATTCGATGAGAAAACAAGTACAAAGGTACCTAACAGTCGAATTACAAAACGTATTTCAAGTTGTTGGACGTTTTTCATCGTATTTACACTGACATATGTATTCCTACGAAACATGTCATTATCTGCCGTCAATGGCCATTTTATTAAGACGATCTAAATTGTTCCCAAGCTCCACTTCTTGGTTTTTATACGCCCCATTGTCTATCGTCGGCAGTTTTGTAAATCTTTTTTTATCATCTTTTATTCGACACCGCGTTTCCTGTCTCGCAAACGTACGTATTCACGTGCAGCGTTTTATTCGTACTTAACGTCTTATTGAGCCGGAGTGCTTTTGTGCCTTTTCGACTACGGTCGTGTTTGGAGGTCTATTAATAAAGGCGTATTATCTTCTCATCTGCTATGGCTAAACGGTATGTTATGCCGTGGGATAGCGCGGACTATTAACTTGAGTGCAATTCATTGCAGTTTATTCTTTCTGAATATGTTTGGTTGTGGTTTGTGGTTTACTAATTCTGTAGCGTAGAGCAATTGTTATTTAACTGGAAATGTAATCCCGCAGGATAATTTTGTAACTTTTTGTTTTAATTATTAGTGGAAACAATAGCGTAATATAATAAGTTAGTAGGTAAGTTTCGTTAACAATATGTTTATCAGTATCATCTCGGTATATACCTTTACAGTCATAAATCAAAGCGAGGAATCTAATGTATTTATTAAACATGCGAGAATGGCATGGTGTCACGGTGGGAACGAACTATAGCCCATTAATTTGACGGGAGGAGTCGTGTCAATGTAGGGCGGGGCTAGCGGCACCCTGCTAGGGCCCTGTCAGTGCCTTTGCTCTTTTTGACAAATATTGCATGCCCTTTGAATTACAGAACACATTTGAATTATGTGCAAATTTTATACGACCTACGGTTATAGTGAAACTGACTTTATCTAGGATTCATGATTAATAAGACGCATGTTTACACTATATTTTCATTTCCTAGGTCGCATTCTTTATGACGTGCCGTGTGCAGTGTGTCGTGACCATTCTTCAGGAAAACATTACGGAGTATTTGCTTGCGACGGCTGCGCAGGTTTCTTCAAACGCTCAGTGAGAAGAGATCGCAGATACACCTGCAAGGCCAGAAATCAGGGCTTGTGTTTGGTAGACAAGGCGCATCGAAACCAATGTCGGGCTTGTCGTCTTACTAAGTGCCTAGACGCAGGCATGAATAAAGATGGTAAGATATTTATCTGTGTTAAAAATTACAAGCGCAATTCAATATGCGATTCGATTTCTAAATAGTAAAAAATCGTCCTTTTGTTGCAGCCGTTCAACACGAAAGAGGACCACGAAACTCCACCATTCGCCGCCAAATGGCATTATTTCTCAAAGATCCAGTTATACCACATTCTGATGTCGGCATAACGGTTTCCCCTGTCTTAGACTTAGCTTTACCTAAACATAGCCTTATTTCAACACCACCGCCGTTGACTGCATTTCATAACCCATATCAGTCTTACAGTAGGATCAATCTTCTTGTATCTCCAGTTCCACACAGTCAACTTAAGCCACCGTCTCCCCCGCCGATTACTCCAGGCCTTCTCAGACCATCAGATCCAGAAACCATGTGTGAAGCCGCCGCCCGATTGCTCTTTATGAACGTCAAATGGGCGAAAAATGTTCCAGCCTTTACGTCCTTATCCCTTTCCGACAGACTTCTACTACTGGAGGAATCTTGGCGAGACCTCTTCATCATAGGATCGTCTCAATTCCTCTACCCTCTAGACTTGAAAATACTATACGACGGTAAGAATCCTCGAGTGAATATAAAAGATATAGAACAGTTCGAAGCAGCGCTCACGGAGTTAGCAAAATTGCGTCCGGATAACAATGAGTACTCGTGTTTAAGAGCACTAGTGCTTTTTAGGACTTCTATTGGAGATAAAACTGATGGAGTTAGCTTATTGCAGCCTAGCTTAGAAGTAAGAAGACTGCAAGATTTACCAGCTGTCGCAGCGCTACAAGATCATTCCCAAGTTGTGCTGAACGAGGTAATATTTTTTACTAAGTATATCTACACGTACCTACTCGTATGAAACAAAAATGTCAGAAACTATTGCATGGACAGTATCGGATTTAGGGAGGGGAGCAATCAGGGGACCGCTTAAATATTAGTTATTACTTTTTTCTATGTATTAACTTTTGTTTTTTTTTCAGTACACCGCACGTATGTACCCGCTTAACATATCGCGTTCAAGCCAGCTACTACAAGTTTTAAACATCATACGAAGAGTCCCTAGTGTTATGATAGTCGAGTTATTTTTCCGCGCTACAATAGGAGACATACCAATAGAAAGAATCATTAGTGACATGTATAGAACAGGAAAGGATAATGTGTAAAACGCACTTTAGTTAACGAAAATAATTATAGTATATCGTACACATACAATACACTCCAGAGTTATTCTTATTTGCTCATGCCTATTTTATATACATTTACAATTAAATTATACTCTTTAGTAAATTATTAATTAAGTAAAAAGTTATTCATTTAATTTTTTAACTTGTCCTATTTAACAAACAGTTTTTAGTAAAGCTTGTGACGGATATCACGCATTTTTCATGTTATTCATTAAGCGATTTCATCACTTCAAAATCACACATGCTTAAATATTCACAAAAGTGGTTTGAAAATGGAACTTATTTTTTTAAAATAAGACAAGTTAAAAAAACGGACTTTACTTAGATGTCAAGTTAGAAGGATTGTTTAACGAAATGAATTAGCATGAAGTTTGTATACAATAAATACTTACTAGATACTGTTACTATCTATGATAATTCCACAAAGTTTTAATTAATTTATCTTAATACAATGTGTCGGACGTAATGTGTGTATATATCATTCCCTATAATGTAATCTAGTCAAAAGGACATGTAAATATTTTTACGAACTACTAAAGTATTGTCCAAAAGGGAAGATAATATTGAAATTACACTATTAAACATTATAAGTATATTTTTTAACACATTAACCGTTACTGAGTGCCTTGTTATTTCTATGAATTATGAAACCATAATTACTTACTTGTTGTTGACTAATAAAAATTTGTAAGACTTTTCCAAACACAATAAGATATTCCGTATCACAAAATTTTCAATAGGAATATCATCTTTTAATTTATTATTATATCTTCATAATATCTGCATTTCTAATCGTAGAAGGTAGCCTTAATTTCATTTGTACTTTACTCGTCTTATTATTTACTTTTATGTAAATACTGTTCATGATATTAAATAATTTTATATACGAACTACTTTTGTGTATTTATTTAAATTTCAAAACCTTAAGCTGAGGTAGTAGACACAATTGTCTAAATATAGGTATTGTGCACTACAGTTATAAAACTACTTAGTTATTTTTAATAGAAATTAATTAGTCACTATTTAGATATCACAATTTTAGAATTAATCGTAATTATATATTAAAGTCCTAAGTTCGATTCTTGATTATAATATATACCTAATATAAGTTACCTACATAACGAGTTTTCGTTGTGTAACTACGAGTACTCACGTAGGTATATGTAGGTACTTATACAATTAATAGCTATAGTGTCTTTGATAAAATATTCTATGACTAGGTATTTTCCTATTAACTTTAGCATTTGTTTATGTACTTTAGTTTAGCACTACCATTCTTGAACCATAATACAGCCATAGAGGCACATAGCAGTAGGCTGTCGCGCTTAAATGAAGTACACAATCAGCTCTATCTAACTAATTAATACTCTACTGTATCACGAAAAGCTATAATGAGTTCTTATTTAATCAACGGTTAGGGTTGGTAGTTTCATGTAATATTTTTCATGATAATTATTATGATGATGCGCCCAGCCTCCCCTATTCCACTGTCAGTGACAAACAAACCCACAGTGCCACGGCTCGTCTCCCGTGACATGTGTGCGCTTCGACTATATTGTGTCTAAATCCCCGATTAATCTCCAACATTTATAAGCTTTTGTTCACTTCTTTTCAAATATTTTTTGCGCCGACCTGATTTGTTAACAATGCGTTTCAAACGTATATCCGAAAAACAATCATATTGAAACGAAGTAGAGTCGCATTTCATTCTCCCTAAGGGTCTTGTATTAGCCATACGAAATTTTATCTTTACGGTATCGAAATAAGATTGACTTCATATTAAAGCTCAGGACTATAGGATATGCCCGTATTAACTTCTACAGTTTATAGTCTTTCGGTCACGTCAATTTGTGTATTGTCATTTTGACATAATAGCGATGCCATCCCTACGGGTTTATTGGTTAAATCCATATGAAAGTTACCTCCGATTTTTGACAAATAGAAGTCTTGCATCCTTGTCGCACTCATGCAAAAAATAGTGTAAAGAGAGAAAGATGAGATATTTATGGGCATATGAAAGGACTACTTAGCCAAATATGGACCGGTTATTGAGTAATTTTAATGAAGTATAATAGAGCGACAGTCCTTTGTGTTCGCATCACATTCATTGCGACTACGTGATAATATTACTGAATGAGACTGAATATGACTTTATTTGCTTTATTGTTACTCGATGATACGCCCCAAAACATAGCAGTTTTATCACAATAATAGAGAGACTAACTCTGTATTGTGGTTTTGATCGCGCTGACGACGCGCGTTTCCCATCGGTACGAAAGGTTTTCCTGGTCCAGACAGATACGAAGTTCAGGTTCTATTTTTTACTCACTAGTTTTTATAAGGGCCCCTAAATTTGATTGAAGAAGAATAATTTGGTCTCGGTATAGTAGGTAGTATCCATGTGCGGGCACTGTAAGTTAAACACAGATCAATATTCTCCTAACGAATAAGCTAACAAAGGTGTTTAGTTAACTTTGTTTTGGCTGTTTCAGTTGTTTGGTAACGCTACACTTGGAGAGTTGTTAATCAAAATTGAATTGCTGCCCTCTATAACTTGGTCAGAAAACTTTGAATCTTTAGTTTGTCAATCTGCCAATAGATGGCGTTACTGCTAACCATACATTCAACGTCAAGACAATCCTCATTTTGTATAAAATCCCCGTGAGCAATTTACAGAGGGCGTTGAAAGCGTAATGGTAATTTTACTGAAACTGCGCGATTGAGTGCTTGGCACTTTAGTTCCACCCATATGTATAACCCACGTATAACCATATATAGGTATACCTAATAGTACCACATTCTATGGTTTATGACTACATAAACTTTATGTAGTGTAAAATAATTATATTACTTTGATTTAATGAGTGTAGCCACAAAAACGCCTCTAAGCCCGGGCCCGTATATGTGCGTGTATAAATTATAATATCCCTTACTGTAGTATATCACAGCTGTTATAATTACTCTGGACAACTCTGGCTCTGGTAGGTACTTATATAAGTATTACTTTGATCTACGCTTTGGTACAATCCATGTTTTTAACTTCTCTTAGGTATAATAGCACGCAGTTTTACGTAAAACGTTATTTTAGTGATTTTATCACATCAATATCATTTATAAGTATAAATATTAAC
Source organism: Lerema accius (assembly GCA_001278395.1). Taxonomy (NCBI): domain Eukaryota; kingdom Metazoa; phylum Arthropoda; class Insecta; order Lepidoptera; family Hesperiidae; genus Lerema; species Lerema accius. The sequence continues at coordinate 22,389 of LGAG01003743.1, forward strand.
GAAAGCTGCTTAGAAAATGAATGTTTTCTTTTTTTAAAAAAAAGAAAAGTTAAAAAAACAGACTATAGACATAATATAAGGGTATTAGTTTAGTAGCGCTATCTCAAATTTAATTCCGAAACAAGTAGTGAAAAGTACATATAACTAGATGGCGCTTACGTTTACATGTCATAACTTTATTATAAAGTAAATTGTTTTGCATAAAAATTCTCAACACATGCATTATTTTAAACAATTAATGTCAAAAAGTAAGTTATAATAATCGAACCTTAAACTTTCAAGAAGTTCTATAGACACACGATAGATGACAGTAATTTCCCCATGCGGTTATGTTTAACTTGAGTATCAAACATTTACTAACATTAATATGTATTTATGAACTTAAAAAAAACAATAACCAGTAATGATAATAATGATAGTTATTTAGATAGAGGAAATGTATTTTACATTATGTAGTCACATGTAAGACGTAATTCCCTAAAAGCGAAATAGATGGCGCTGAGTAACCCTTGGCCTAGAAAATACAGCGCACTGCCGTATACCGTATATTATGTAAAAGATTTCATTGGTGTGCGTTCGTCTGATTTCAAGTGATTTCACTTCACAATTCACATTCACACAACGGTGGTAGTGCGCTAGCGAGCAAGTAGCTGTCAAAATTCCTTTTGAATGGGAAGTGAGTGGCGAACTCAAAAAAATGGTTTTTATCACACATTTTAGTTAAATTTAAGTTATGTACGCCCATACCGAGTCGTATGAAAATTTATTATCTTGTTGTTTAACAAGTAGTACTTACATTGGCGAAAGAAACCATGGTGCAGTGTCACCCACCTTTGGAACTAGAGGAACTACCAAAAGAAGACGAGGAAAGATTAGAAAAGCTTTTTTCTAAATTAGACAATGATGGAAACGGCAAGATCGACATCCATGACCTGTCCGTCGCACTCAAGGAGCTGGCACCCCACATCAATCGCAGCTACGCAGAGGTTAGAATGTAGAACATTTTTTAGCTATGCAAAAAACTACTGTAACGGTGGTTTCACCTTCCATTCGGTTGCACTTGTACGTTAATCGCTGTCACTTGCATGAATCACACCAGTTTAATTAAATTTGATTTTGGAATGCAAATAAATTTTTGACATCAGTAGGTAACTCATGTTCGTAATTTAGTAAAGGTCTTTCGTTTTATGGCGCATTCAAAATAATACAATACAAGTAGCCACACTTTTATCTTTAAAAATAATATAATTCTTAAAAACCAAGCAGCAATAAATAAATTGGCAAAATTTACTTTGTCTTTATTAATTACGCAGGTTTAATGTATTTCGTTATGAATTTTACATTTTTTTTTCGAATTACTAATTAATTATACATAATTAATATTTAATCATATAAACTACCTAAGAAGCCATGTGAGTTTATATTCATGCATATTTATATTGTCATTAGATCTATTATTATTAATTATGTTACAAGCAAATTGTAATACAACTCTACCAATTTTTGTCTGTGTTCCTGCTAACCCAGATGTCTATGCTCTGGGTTACAATGGCTACCTACTACTTTTCTAATAACTAAGTTATATGAATAGTAGGAGTTAATTAAGTAAAAATACTCATTCTTAGGAAAGTACACATCTAAGAGATATACCGCAGAGAGTATAATAGCACAATGTAGAGTAACTGCATGCAACTCTATCTAACAGAAATAGGGCAGCATGTGGGGAAATTGTATGTAGCCCTCACATTTAACAACCCATATGGTTACCATGCTTGACTGTTGTTCAATGGGTCCTGGGTTCTATTTCCTGGCGGGCCGAAATTTGAATGATGAATTTAAATTTCTGTTCTTTGGGTGTATGTTTGTGTGTTTCTGTGTTGTCCATTGCACCCACGATACAGGGAATCCTAGTGCGGGGTGTATAGTGTATAGTATGAGTGTATAGCGTTTATTTATTTATTATTTACATTGTGATAGATAATGCGGCCTACCTACTTAAATAGCAATGTAAATATATCTTCATATGTAATAGGATGCTCCGCCCAACCACAGTTATAAGGAGAGACACATACTCCATAACAGGACATTAGTGGGATGAAGTTGCTATAATCTATAGGTATAGCATAATATTAAATCGAAATTTCTCTTAGGCTAGCCAGGGTAAGGAATCTGATACTCAGTTATAGGATGTTATGACTCAAAATTCATCAATATAATTAAACTTAGTGGGTGCTACTTTGAAACGAATAAACACTAGACACTGTTTAGTTACAATGTTTAATTTGTCATCACTATTGGAGTAATTATTACGAAGTGCAGTAGTCAATTACCACTTCCTAAATTGAATGTTGTATTTTAATCTCCATAACATGTGAATGTGACGACATCCATTTGTTTATATGTAGTTATTTATAAAACTAAAGTTATGATGATGCATAATTTTCTGCAACATATAGATACCTTTTGTCTACTCATAAATTAAAATGTCAATTTAAGCATTATAAAATATTGATATGAAAATTTATTCATAGAATAGATTATAAAATATGTAATTGAAGCTTCTATTGTTCAATAAAGACTGACAACACAGTTTTTAGTGCTAGGCCTACAAATTTCAAACATTGTATAGGTTTTTCTTTTAGGTATACCTATGTTAGAGAAGATTTCTATTTGACCTATAATGCTATTGTCAGAAGATGGGTGCAGTAAAATACTTATGATGTTGTCTTTTTCAGAAGTTTTTGGCGAAATCGGGAGGTAAAGATGCGGGTGACGTCACTCTATCCGAATTCATTCATTACGTGCGTGAACACGAGAAGAATCTCAGATTGCAGTTCTCAAATCTTGATAAGAACCAAGATGGTAGGTTCCATGCTTCTTTATGGTAATATCTATGACGTAATTTAACTCCTACACAAGTATATAACGCCTTCCTTGAATTAATCTCTTATTACTAAATTAACCTTCATGAATTTGATCACATCTCCGATTACTCCTTTTTGTCTGACAAGGCATTTCAAAAATATCGATTTGTCACGAGGCATAATACAACGTTAAGAGGATAATAGATATACATAATGTGGTTAAGACATCCTTATCTTGGGATGTTGTACGATCAGGTATTTAGTTTCGTTCTTGTATACTTTTTTATATATATGTACTAAAAATGTGACACTATATATAGTTCTAATAGGTATTATGGAGCGTCATAAATACTTACAATGTTTTCTATTAAATTATACTTAGCTTCCGGAACTACGCGTTGTACATGTAACCTTATTTGTGCACTAAGCTCTAAGTAAGGTTATCTAAAACAGTGAAAATGGTCGCGACTGTCCGTGACTAATTTCATTAAGAGGCTAACTGACAAAACGTTATTAATTTTTAGGGTTCCGTAGTCGACTACGGAACCTTACAGTCTGCCAGACACATCCGTCCATTTTCATCTAGCTCAGATACCTTTAGTATTTGCTGTAATGTGTAATTTGGCATGTGAATATATATTTAAAACTATCAATTGTATTATGTATGTTTGTATGTATGTATGTGGTGTGGATATCTTAGGCACGCGCTACAGACCAAACGGCTTGAAGGATTTCGACGTATCACATATTGTTTGATTCATCATCATTATCATAGTGGCATAAGCTATATACATTTTGGAAATCCTCCCCCACTTCCCCAAAAAGGGGGTAATACAATTTTTTTCTTCTTATTATTACATTATGGGTCTCAAATGAAAGCTATTTAATAAACGATTTCAACAATATGTATATGTATATCATAACACTTTTTGTGACTATTTTAGTGCAAATGTCATATTACATTTTTTTTTAAACCTGACTCACAGATACGCTGCAGCCTAAACTACGGTTAAGCTATTCGGTTGTTTTTAAAATCGGACTTAACAGTTAACGTGTAATTAAACTCTATGGTTATTTTTTTACAACGCCTGTATTATAAAAGTATGTGTTTTGATTTACGTTAACAATTTTTTTTATTAATTTCAGGTAAAGTGGATCTCGAAGAGCTCATTTCAGCTTTTGCTGATTTAGGAATAGCAATTGGAAGAAATGAGGCAACAAATTTATTAAAAAGGTACTATATTGATTGATTTCCAACAGTATGCTTATTTATAATATTGGCGAGTTATTTATTTTTATTACTGTTATATTATTATTTTTTCAAAATTTGCGTAACCTTTTTTTAGTACCTAAAATGCTAATTGCGAAGTATTTATTATTTTACGTTGTTGCGAAGTATATATTTAATAGTTTGCGATGAGAAGGCAAGATTTCGGATGTTTTCAATGATCGCATATCAAACAAGACTTTGAAAGTGTTAAGATTTCAGTTTCTTAAGTTATTGGTAAGACGAATCTAACCGATCTTAAGTGGGAGCAGCTATCGTGCTTACTTAAGGCAAATTATGAATTTGTAGTACAAAATATAGGTTAGCGGTCTCGGCTCTTTTGTTACATTTATGGGCCGCCGTTTTGATTTCGTGCCAGCACTAATATTAGCGTACACTTGATTTACGTTAAATGACATCGCATGGCGCAGCATGCGTTAATATTTATATACAATTTCTAAACAGGAATACTGAAATGTTTCAGAAAAGCGAGTTGGCCAATATTCTGGTGGTAAGTCAAGAACCGAAAATCACGTAGATGCTGGCTTCGTTAGTTAAAATGTACATGAACGTCATAAAACGTGTTGATTGTGTCCCAAAATTGTAATGTTGTCCCTAATAACTAATTGTGTTAGATTGCTATATCGTTTCTTGATTGGTTTGTATTGTCTAGGACATTCCCGGCGTGTTTACAACTGGACATATATCATCATTATATCGACACGTGTTATTGCTTATTCATCTTAACTCGCCAACTTTATTCGATGTCAATCCCGATTCGCTTATGTAACGCAACATCGACCGGATTGCTTGAACATTGCAATACAATACACGTATATAGTTGAAGTTATTTCCATGGATGTGAAGGCACGTCAGCTACAAAATACTTTTGATGTTATCGGTCTTGTAAATATGTATCATTTGAAGACCCTGTTACGAGATCATAACGATAACTGTATTCAATATTGTTAGGCTTTTGAAACACATATTGTAACTAGCTGCTGGAATATACAAAGGAATAAATGTTTTTTCCTTACCTAAAACAAAAATTCAGCGTACGAACCACAGAGCAAAGAATGTATCTGTTACATACATCCGTGGTACGAACAACTCCCATTTCCATATACATAGAATATAGGTATCTTGTATAGTTATATACTTATTTAACATTACAAGTTGAAATAATTAGTAAATTACAATCGTAACGTAATTAGTAGGTATATGGTACAATAATAATTAGGTAAAATTAATACATTAACGTTACTACGATCAATCGATTATGCAAAATTATAAGACATGACTGAAAAAAAATATTTTAGCAGCTCTTTAGAGCTGGTGTTGGGTTGTTATTTCTTCCAAAATTGTTGACATAGTAGATGGCAACTGAAACTGAAATTTACTTCTGGATCTTTCTTTCTTTCTTCTCTTTGGTTACTGATGCCTATATGATGTGATGGTCGTTTGTTCGGTTGTCAAACACTTTCATATAAAATTCACTACAGGGATTCTCAAACTATTTTGGGCAATATTTTTACAAAAGGAACTGATACCATGCCCTAGCCAAATCATCATCATCATACTTAATAAAAATGTTGATTGACTGACAGACACGCTACAGCCTAAACGGATAGACCTAGAAGCATGAAACTTGGCACAGAGGTTTCTTCTAGAATGTAGGGGAGCACTAAGAACGGATTTTTGGAAATTCACACTTTAAGGGGGGAAATAGGGGTTGAAAGTTTGTAGGAAAATTAACCAAATTTTGAAGCAAACAGTTTGCAAATTCGTATTTGGGTTTATGGTTGAAAGGGATAAAAAACCTCATTCAATTATTTTTTTTTAAATCAACCCTTAAATGGGTAAATATCACCGCAAATTACTTATAAATCCTATCTGCTTGTTTTGAATTGATATGCAATATATAGAAATTTAAAAACTTTCTGGTTGGTGGTGTGTAAATCTGACATTATTTTCTTATCAAAATTTAACAAAATAAATAGATGTAAAATTCAGTAAATATCTTGTATCGTGTAATTAATAACCATTAACACTAATTACATTAAATTTGTTAATTGCGTAATTTAAGACGTTGATATTCACGTAATTGTGTTTTGATAAAAACACATTAAAATTGCAGTCATTCTTGTAAGAAGTCGGTACGTTAATTATACAATATCTAGAAAGTTTCAAATAAGCACACGTGTTTATTAATAGGTGTAGATTTTAAGACTTCTTCGACCCCAAAAATCAGTTTTCGTTTGATGTCAATACCAATGTCAATACAAAGGAATAATAACGACTACTTTAAGAATCCCTAAACAAGAGAAATTCAGACCCAAGTAGGTAATAGAACTATACGAAGAGTACAAATCTTTATACACATAAAACTCATTAACTTATTGACGAACTTTTGTCGTGATCAAAAATATGAGATTGCAAATACGTAAAAAATCTCTCTAAAAATACATTGGTTAGCTGCGATATTATTTGCCGTCAATCTCGAGATGTACGATCGCTATCGATAATTAAATTATTCTTCTATAATGGACAACATTTTATGCGTAACAATGACCTTTTAGCATTTTAATATACTATATTACCTACATTGTCTAATAACATTAGATGCAGGGTAATATTTTACGAGAGTGTATAAATTTTTTTGGCAAGCACATCAGCGGTATTATTGGATTCATTTCCTGTGTGGGTGTAACATAGACCTTATATTGATTTATATAAAAAAAAATTTGAGCTCGTTTTGTTTTTTCATTAATTACCACGTGTATGCTTACGATCAATAATAATCAGAGAAAATTGCGAATTTTATCCAAAGTGTCACGCTAAGCATAGAGTTCATATCAATAAGTGTTCTATCGATGGCGATCTCATGGAATTGTTAATGTTATTACCTAATACACACACGATGACATACTTACGTTACCTGTAGTTACCTTGCTCGTTAGAATTAATCAAAGTATATCCATATTAAATTATTAAACTACCAACGACCGTCAGGAAATTGCGGAAGCTTAGATCAAGTAACAACTGCGCGAATCCAGCGTGTATCAGTATTTTATAGTTTAGTAGTCATCTTAACTAAAAGTTTCTCATGATAACGTCTTGGTATGATTAATGAAAGTTACCAGTGTCCATACAAATTCATCCAAAGTCATGCAAATGATTATAACGACGCTTACTGCTCTGCTGCAACTTTATAATAATTATAATACTGTATATCGAAAACATACTATTAGGCATTAATAATCCACATTTAGTTAACTATTGTAACACACGCTTGTTTTGATTCTAGTATGGACGCATATGGATTTAAACATAAATACATATATTTTTTGTCTTTTCTGCTTTCTTAAAATATAATAGGGCACCGTTATGGAGACAGAAATATGGCTATTTTAATGACACCAGAGAGTTAATTATAAAAAATGGAATTATCCTACCTCCCATACATAGAGTACCTTCTGTGTTCCTACAAAAATATATTAGAAAATGAAATCTATAGTAGGAAAATATTACTCTCTGTTACTATTTCATTTTAAATCCTAATTAAAATTGCATTACTATTTTTGTTTAACATAACTTACAAATATGTGTGTACTGTCCTCCTGAGTGATTACATCTATCGTTTAAGTATTTGTGATTGATAAAGCATTGTGATGTGATTGTATTTTCTTTAAATAACCAAATTATTGTTATTAAAG
>LGAG01003743.1:38115-55287 GCA_001278395.1 Lerema accius
TTTAGTTTTAGTTTTGTAAATATTCATGTATATTTATTTAATGTTTTTAGTTAATTTCAATTATTTAAATTAATGTTCTCGTGTAATTATCTTTTTGCGTCGTAAGATTCAATTACCTATGTGAAAACTATTAAACTATGTTCGAGAAGTTACTATTAAAATAAAGGTGACTTAAACGAAGTTGAAAATATTAATTTATATTTTAAATGTCAGTAATAAATTCTAATCTCATTTTTTTGATGGTATGCTTGTTCATATTGATGTTATGGAGAAAAACTAAGATACAACAATATTGTGCTCTGAATCCAAATGTGGGACACTTATGACAAAGATCGATACACAAAATAGATTTCATAGACGACATTCTCATTTAGTCAAACGAACAAACGCCATGAATACTGATAGAATCGTAATCAAGGATACTTATGAAATCCTTTCTGTTGCAGATGGATATAATATACAGTCACGTCAAAAAATTCTATATTTCTGGCAATCATACAGTTAACTCTAAGCGTTGGTTATCTTTATAAAACGTGGCGAGCGAGCCCCCAATGAACTTGTATTTCGACCCCGAACACACCTTCATTATCAGTTGCGGTCGTTGGGTACCTACCATTTACAGTTGTGTAGAGAATGGACTTCGTAGTCGATTAACGTCATACCGTTTCGCCAGTTACCACTTTCAACCGTTCGCGTCAGTTATTCAGTTCTGCGCTCGACTCGAGCTACACACTGACGACATAATATCGCGTCGCTTGCTCACCGATCCACAGTCGGTTATCAGACAGGTTTAAACTCAATTCAGTTTCACTCAGTGTGAGAATGCTCTTTGGCGAAGCCAGTCGCGTGCCATCGTCGTGTTCTATTTGCACACTCGTCTAGTTAAAGTATTACATATGATCTGCTAGTATAGTTCCAAAGAAGAAATTAGTCTGTGATTGTATTTATAAATATTATAATAATTTATCGTCTAAATATAGTGAATTATATAAAATGTCTCTGGAGTTAGAAGATTTGACGGGAGGAACCGGCGATGTCTTGGAGGATTTTATCATCGTGTTCCGCCGTTGTTTGGCAAAGGTAATCTAATTCCGGGTTAGCCGGGACAGACTACATTCTTGTTTCTAGTCCCAGTTTTCCTAGACCAGTATCGCTATTAAGTTGCTTTTGATATGGAGTCATACGCTGATATTTGGGAATGGATATTGAAGGTAGAAAATAATTTTTGTATTCGACATCGTTTCTTCTCTTAATTTATTCGGTTTTTCGTTCCTTTCACCAACATGTAGATTAATGTTCGGATAAGGCGGATACATTAAATATCATCAATGATTGCATCAGCTATTCATAATAAAGATTCTTATTCTCGTACAATCTAGATTTTGTTAAAACACATCCGTCTATCATCTGGTCCGGGGAATGCGGCAGCTGGACATTCAAAATTATCCACGTGGTGCAACGCTGTTGCCAAGGGAACGCCTTTTAATAGATTTAATGGAAAACGTGAATGAGTTTTGTCTCTACAGAGCTGTACATAATTATATAAGCGAACTTTACACCTTGTCTATTTAAAACAATGTCACTTTACGGGTACATGATCATTTCAAACAACGTTTCGAATGTGATAAACTAAGATGATCGAATGTTCTTTTTATTTTAAATTCGACTAATCGCGTAACGTTTTATCTTTTTGTTTTTATACCAGTACAAGTTTTTTATTTCTTGCTATCGGACCCTCACAAATTTTATCTTATCTAAGAAAAAAATATGCAATGCACCTACACAAGACACAACTACGTAATCATAGATTTTTTGTTCATAATGTACCTATTTAATATAAATTGGAAATAACGCAAACCTATTAATTATATTTATTTAAATAAAATTGCGTAGCGATTTGACAAGTATACCTGTAAATTTTAATGTGTAAAGTGTGTCCTTAGATGTAATCTTATTTCTACCTACCTACTTTCTTTTCGTATCCTATCCTGTACAAAGCGAAAATTTTCTTAGACACTTGTTAGAAGGTGCAAAATTAAAATGAAATAGGTACATATACCACAGAAACTGCATCCGTGTATAAAGAAATGGCTGTTATCATAGTCATGGTTATTCTTATGGGTTTACAAACAATTACTTGTGCCAAATGCAAGTAAAGATAATTTTATCATTTCAACAATAAAATTTTAAAAAGTAATCAAATATTATTGCTCAGCCTTAGCATTGCGAATTGATATTTAATTTAAATCTGGTAAGAAGTGTGCAAAAATGTTGGGTACCATAGTCAAATAGGTGCCCTTTTAGTTCGCGTCTGTCCCTTCCCTCCGACCATGACGAGGCTCGGAGAGTATTTAGTACCTGAAGGCTGTAATTTTACATGGATATTATTATCTATGACATGACATAGGATGTCCTACATTTAAATTATATATTACTTATATTTTTGTCTTTAGCTGTGTTCAATGCTCCGCGTATGCAATATTTTTAATATGTTTTAACATTGTCTTGGTAATGTTTAAAATTTCAATAACTTTAAAATAGTGTTTACAAAATTGCCTCATTTCTGTGGTGTTAAGACATCTAGGTACATTACACAAGTCTAGAGTGTCTGTCTACTGTCGCTGACAATCGTTTCGGTATACCTACTCAGGATGCACAATCGAGTCATTAGACTGAGCAAACTTAACCGGTGTTGTTTAGTATACACCCGTTCATTCAAATGATCATTCTCCTCATTTTATTATCAAGAACACGTCATCGCGACAAAGAGCGCTCGGGAATTAACTTTATAACCTAAACGTAATAAAACAAAAACCGTTTTTACACCTCAGTATTTAAAAAATCAACTTTACTACATCAGTTTTCTATCAACTTTTCTTGGTTGGTTATAACGGATATACTTTATGGCTATGATAACACTGCCAGACAGCACTTAAATAGGCAGTCTCAAGTGCAAATAAGTACGCTTAATAGGTACACATATATACAAGAATATGATATGATAAAAAAAAGACTAGAGGAATAGTAATCTAGAAGACCAGAAGTAGAATGAACGTGTGATAGTCTACGTTGAAAGGATAAATATAAATAATTAATAGATGAACTTGTTATGAGGTCCTTAGACCACGAATAGGGTCATCCAAACGATTTTTATACCTCCATTTTACTTTATTAACTCTATTAGAAGTCTGGTATACTTTACGCGATTAACTTTACGTCTGTCTGTGAACTGATATTGACCTTTAAACCGTTTAACTTTGTCAGCGTTATTGCTATCAAAGTACAACCTACAAAGTTATCGAAAAATACGTAGTATAAATTATACTTACCTACATCGTTTAATACTGTTGCTATAAACAATTTTATGAATATCATTACTATTAATGCAGTTATTGGTGGTACTGTACTAATTAAACGGAAAACGGAATATATATTATTCATAACGTGTATATTGAAATGAAATTGAATCGTGATAGGTGCTACTTAAGAAAGATTATTGTAAATATTTCTCTATTTAACAGTAAACTACGTACTTAAGTAAAAAATAGACATATATGGAGGTACGATGTAAACAAATGCGGCGTCCAATCTTCTCTTCAATGAGATTTGTATTTGATTAGTTTGCGCCTTCTGTAATTTGCCTGCCAGTTGTAGGTTATCGGTGACGTGGTCCTTTTGATTACGTCATTGGCGCCGTAGGTTCCTCGAATTAAGTGAGCGGGAAAATCCAGCAAATCATATGTGACATTAATTCGAGTTGTTTAGCAGGGAGTGACTCATTTTGAAGTAACAGTTTGGATTGACTATGAATTGATTGTTTATGATGGTTTTTACAATGTGTTACCTACTTGTTGAATGTTTGGGATTTACACCTTGCTAGCTGATCAACAAAGTTAATATTATCGTTTTAATACATGCTCTTTATCCAAATGAATCTATAGGTCATGTTCACTAGATCAGCATGCGTCTGTTGTTTTTCTCTTGACTTAGTTCTCCTTAAAAAAATATGTGAAAAACAAAAATGGATAGATTAATCCTTTTCCTTCATTGGATCGCTAATGTATTGAAACCAGCCTAGTGCTTTCTTCCACCGACATTGTTGGTTATTCGTATTTTCACAAATTGTTTTATAAACGTGTAAATGAAAATAGCGCACTAGTAGGGTATCGGCAATGTTTAGCTGGAAAATTGTATTTCAACGTTAGTCAAGTGCAGACTTTCAAAGCCTGCGAGCGAAGCGACGCCTAAACTCTGTTACAGTAAATAATATACACATATACATAGCTATGCAGGATTTTATAAGCGCCCTTATTGAGACTTAGAAGTAAGTAAATAGCACTAATATTTATATTCATAACTACTATAGCTTTGATAGTACATTTTTCAATCATCTTACAAAATATTTTCTACACGATCGACGTCACAGATACGTATATACCTACTATAAACTGATTTATCCTCCGTTGCAAAGAAACGTAGGTATATTGACTCGGTATTGGGTCTAGTTACATAAACAAACAGCTGATTCTGACGTCGCTCATATTGATGTGTAATTGTTTATAGTTATACAATAGAAACTATTAGTAAATAAAACTGCGATTTGCGATGTTTCCTTTGAGTGGTCTCGAACTCAAACGTATCATGACTTTAATTTTTCACTGTGAAGTGGTAGAAGTAGTGATTACTTTATAATGATGACTGTGACAAGCCATGGTGTATCTAGTAACTTTAGTAACTAGCATCAGCGGCTAAGCACTCTGGTTGGTAAAATGAATCGTAGATTTACATAAAACATACTTTTGAAGACAATTTAAAAGCTTTTGAAATATATTTACCCTCTTTGGTTAACTTTATTTTTTTATTTAATTTAAAGGACTTGTTGATAAACGACCACGTCATCCCGTCTTGAGCAATTTTCAAGATTGTTAAAATATAATTCATGATATGAAACATAGTGCATTGTATAGAAGCATTTTAATATCTCTTATATATGTACGACATTGACCGTTATTAATACCCAAAGAAAACATTGAAATAGGTACCTGGGTACAGCGTGATACAAGGTTGTACCCACTTATGAAACCGATCAGATAATGTAAAAATAATAATATAATTATAACATTATTGCATACCTATCCAAGAGGTACGTACCTAGACGAAATGAAGATTTGATTAAACTAGCACTAAAGCTACTAGGATAAAATTTATTCGTAAGTAGTTCGAATAATTTGTTAACATCCACATATAATTATGCCATTTTGTTATCTTTAGCCAATAATTGTCACGATGAGGTAGTTTGCAAAAGGTTGTTTGCCGACCTTGAGGCGATCTAACGTTCGTTTGCTGGAGCGAGTTTTGATGTTAAAAAGTGGACTTGATGATATAAGTACCTTGACATCAATATGTCGGGTAAAAAGTTCGTCTTTTTTATTAACATTTTTTGTGAGTCACTTGGTCTCTTAGCTTACCATTTTAAAGGAAAGACCATGCCTAATTAAATTTAAATTTTTTGGGAGATTTGAGTGACTTTTCAACTTATTTCCCAGAATGATCTTATTGCTGACCACAAATAATATTAAACAAGAATCAATACTTAACAGAAAACTTGTAGGTATCACCCGTATCACATAATGAAAAACCGATAAACTGAGTCCACTGACTTAGGTAGGTGCAATATTGTACTTTACTTCTTACAACTCTTAAGAGGTCTGTGGCGATGACACTATTATCTTCCCGCAATAAAAACCAAACTTTGACTGCCCGTCTCTCAAAACTAATGTCAATGTTGAGTTTGAGAAAAGATAATAAATGTATTGGTCTATTCCGTTTTCTTTTCCAGAAGACGGAACTTTTCGCAACAAATGTAACAATGAGCACCACCGCACAGTTCCTTATTAAATTTTTTGTTTACACTAGTTTTTTAACACGGACATGATGTATTGGGAATACTTAATAGCGATCATCACAATGAGTTGGAATAATAGGCTTCAACGTCAATTCCTAACGGTATTGCATTACTTTCAGCTTCCTCGTTGTCCTAAGTAGGTACATTATGCAATTTATGTATGAGCGTCAGATCATGTATGGTGTTTAACTTCTTTTTTGTAACTTTGATACCTATTGTAATTTAAACTGTTTATGAAACCCTTTACTTTAATAACTGCATATTATTTACATCAGCTTTCAAGGAAAGCATCTACTGCCATCTACCTTTTCTGTGGCCAAAGTCCTAAACCGGACCATTATAATCATTTAATTTTTGAATTTGCCCGTAACCATGATTCTGCACATTTATACTGTAGGTAGTTTTGTTTCTTTTATGGTCCTACAGACCGAGCATTTACGGTTACATACGAGAATATGGGCTGGAGAGAAGAAGGATGCCGATGAGTGCGAAGATGAAGAAGGACACTTTTGCGGGACAGTGTAATAACGTCACTGAACTATAATAAATTCTTGTAGTCTCATGAATGTGTCGTTGTAGGTACATAAATATTAAATTTAAGTATGAACACCATGTAATTAAAAAGTATAAAACGTAGCTCGAACATTGTTAGCGTCTATAGAAATTGAAATACATGAATAAAGTTGAATAGAGTAATACTTTTATGTACATACAATGTACGTTACAATACAGATTTTATATCGGTTATGTATCTCTTTTCAGTACTTGGACATCGGTGAGGATATGAACGTACCCGATGACTTCACTCCGAGTGAATTGCAGACAGGAAAATGGTGGCGACACTTGCTAGCTGGAGGAATCGCTGGTGCCGTGAGCCGGACTTGCACTGCGCCCCTCGATAGACTCAAAGTATTCTTACAGGTCAGTACAATTATTATAATAGTATATAGTGGGAGATTAACCCCCACATTGTTAGAGGACACCCGAGCCCAGCAATGGGACAGTTATGGGTTGTGATAATGATCATGAGATACATTCTATGAGTAAGAGTACATTTTTTTTGTTTCAAGCTCACAATCACTTGTTCATTTGCGGGCTTTCACAAAGATTGCCGAACATTACCATTTCTTGGCCAGCCATACTCAATTTTATTATAGGGCGTGGTTCAACACGTGTGAACTTTCTCTATAATCACAATCATGGCTCTGACGTAACTTTTTAATTTAGTAATTCTTGTCAATAATTATCATTAGGTTTCATATAATGATTTGTATGTATTTGATGTTATAAATATAACGTTAGTCTGAAGTAATCGTTTCTTATTTCAGGTTAATCCTACAAGAGAAAACATGGCTAAATGCTTGGTCAGAATGATCAGCGAAGGTGGTATAACGGGGCTGTGGCGAGGCAACGGTATAAATGTCATTAAAATAGCACCAGAATCGGCATTGAAATTTGCAGCCTATGAACAAGTTAAACGTTTAATAAAGGGTGAAAAGAAAAATTATCCCTTGGAGATCCACGAACGTTTCCTCGCTGGGGCAACCGCCGGAGCTATCAGTCAGACTGTGATCTACCCACTAGAGGTGCTAAAGACAAGATTAGCTTTAAGAAAAACAGGGCAATATAACGGCATCGTAGACGCCGCTAAGAAGATATACGCGAGAGAGGGACTGAAATGCTTCTACAAGGGTTACATTCCAAATATCCTGGGTATCGTGCCTTACGCGGGCATTGACCTCGCTGTGTACGAGACCCTAAAGAAAAAGTATATAAATCGTTATCAAGCTCACAGTGAACAGCCTGGAATGCTTCTGCTGTTGGCTTGCGGCAGCGCTTCGTGTACTCTAGGTCAAGTGTGCTCCTACCCATTGGCCCTCGTAAGGACAAGATTGCAGGCGCAGGGTAAGATATAACCTTATATTTTTTTGTAGTATACTTTCTGACCTTTTATTCATTCATGCGTAAGGAAATCTCGGTCTTACGGTTTTACCTAAGGCCTTGTTCAGAAGCGAATTCGTCGCGTAAAGTTTCGGGCAAATGACATGTTTGAGATACTAGGCACTACGCCATAACCTCGCGCGTATTTTGAATTCGCGCAATGCTTGTGGACAAGCTCTTAAGGTTTATATGTAGGTTCATTAATTATCAGTTTCCGTTTTTGGGACCCTGAATGTCATAATGTATATTTCGAAAAACTATTAAAGGAATCGTTTTTAGTAACAACCGATTTACGAGTAATAACTTAGTCTCACTATTGTAAAAAAAACATTAGTTACGTGTGGCTTGCATCATTTTGACTCACGAAAAACTTTGTAAATTTCAGAAAAGGCAGCGAAAGTGTCAGAGGGTACAATGCGGGGAGCATTCCGTGAAATAGTGCAGAGAGAAGGAATCCGTGGTCTTTATCGTGGCATCACACCTAACTTCATCAAAGTGATACCTGCCGTGTCTATATCGTATGTGGTGTACGAGTACGCGAGCCGATCTCTCGGCGTTAACATGACGTGAGCGTTGACCGCAAGCGAGCTACAACGCTCGATTTAATACCCTCACATCGCATTCTATTTTAAGAATACTAGCAAATTTTGCATTTGTTGTACATAGCTCTCGTGTTATTTAAGTTTATTATTAATATTTATTTGATTATTTGTGATTACTATTCCAATATTGACATTATCACAATTGATGACTTTTAGTCGTAATACCTCAATTTCGATGAAAATATGCTGGTGTTTCGGTGGATGCATTTCGTTTGTTGGTAAATAAATCGTCAGGTGTAGATTTCATCTTAATGCCGGCAACGTTCCGGGCACATCTGTGATTTCAATAAATTATGAAATTTTATTTAATATTTTATTTTTATTTATTTCCTTTTTTTGCTTTAAACGTTTACTTATTATGATGCTGCTTTGATATTATGATCATATTTAGTTATAACGCTAGTAACTTTATTTTATTTTGTTAGGAAATTCAAATGTATGAATATGAATCCCTTTAGAAAATTGTTTTATGTTGGTATGTGACAGATATTTGAAAGACGAGAAGACCAGGCAACAGTGCATAGTCTGTGATGGTAGTTACAAAAATGTAAATCTATACAAATACTTAAATATTCTTGTCAAGAAATAAAGCAGCAGTAAGGTAATAATGTTTAAAACGTGTAAAGTAAAATTTTACTTCAATCCTTAATTACAGATACTTAATACAAGGATTAAATCCTATATATTTCACGGTGAAACAAAAAACAATCAATTTCCTTCAATTGTTCGCTACTTCGCTACAACAAAATAACCAAAAGTCTACAATAAGAGCAATGCATTTTATATGAGATCTGAATATTTCAATAGGTAATCTCAACTAGTCGAGACCTATTTTTAGTAATCGAAGGATATACCTAAGTATTTAAAAGTATACCTAAGGATAACAGTGAAAGACAGCAATAACAATTTGTCTAATCAGCCTAAACAAATACGTGCCGTTCATCTGAAATAATTGTAGCCGGTTAGAAAATATGTACGCATGACAACATGCGTTGGTTTGGATATGGTCTGTGATGTTAATGACAAATGCACCTCTACAGGTGAGTGAGATAATCTTAGCGTATCGCGTTATAGGGAATCTAGATAGATAGCTAGTATAATAGGTATAATATGCAATTCTCTTGGAAGAAACCGGAGACATTTATCCCTGAGCGGTTTAATGTTGTCACTAGTATTCTTAACGTAACGGGCCTATTACAATCTATTAGATCTCAAATGATTAGCACCAGTATTGCTATAACCATAAGGTACGATTTCGTACTGAAAGGTTGTTATAGTACTGGTCTAAGATGTTAATAGGCCATCTATACTACAAATTTCTAATCGTGACACTAACACAGCTATAATCGAATGTGTTAAATAGGTGATAAATCCGTTGGTGTAATTTCAATTTGGATGTGCAATCATTATTTTTATTAAGAATTTTCAATGCCATTTAGAAGTACATTTCTGCAGATATAAATTGCTAGAATCAATCTATGTTAGTATCAGATTAAATTTGTACTCTCATTTTATATTTTCATATTATAATCATTCGCTGAAATGATTTTTTTTCTATCTATCTATGTTTTTTATTCATTCTATCAAGAATGCTAGCACATTAGGTACAAAATGTGTTTGTGTGTGTATAAAACATTATTTGTAACATAATTATAATGTTTAAATTCATAAGTTCTTCCATATATCAGTTAAAATCGTTGTTGATTAAATATTGCACAATACCTAATCATAAAAATATCTGGTTAAATACGTACGTAGGTATACCTATATTTCTCAATTTATTGCTTTTAAAAATTATATGCAATATAGCCTTTGAACTCTTAGAACAAATAACTAAATAGTATTTGATTATTTAGAATCCCTAGCAAGGTAAAAACCGAAACCTTATTAAATAATTCCCTTGCCATGCCTCTCAACCGTATGAATATTAGGGCTGAATTTATATTATAGAAATAATAATAATAATATATCTCGTTTCACATTGGACCAATGGGCACAAAGAAAATTATGGCTATATACTTTTCTTTGTACGCATCTGTTACAAAACACTGAGAGCATAGAAGTTTAACTCGATTACATTACTAGAACAATGTACAGATAACTTACACGTCTATTTCAGAACTATGTGATCGTTCCACACACTTGGACAGGGATTCGATTCTTCTGAGAATTTCACTATTGCGATTCGAGTAACATTCAATTGTATTGTATAAAAAAAATGCGCGACCAGAACTAAAAATATTGCCAATCACTAGGTTTTACAGACCATATTCTAATGCTATGAATTTAACACTGTAACTACGTTTTTTGAGGGATTATTTAAGTTTTCGTAACTCATAACAATAGAATAATACTATGCAGATACAAAATTAAATGCAATGACAGGACAGTCCATATATATGAATATTTTTTAAGTTCTTAGTGTGGCCTAGCTATTGGAAATAATTCTAGGTTTGGGTGCGTAGTCTTTTTTAGACCAACATTCTATGTAAATTGTCTGATGTCCTCTTCAGTTGTATTCTAGACTTATATGAGACTACATTGAAGCACTAGTAAATTAAAAAGACCTAGGGTTCAAATCGAGTGCCACATCTAGCCACTGCCGTACATGTTAGCATTCAACGTTTTTCATTAAAAAGTTCTATTAGGTACGTTATGGACAGGTAATTACTGTTTAGTTATTGGATCATTTTATTCTACTTAAAAGACAATTAGGATTAGTTTTAAATTAATATCACCAGTATTATACATTAAAATATAATCATTAAAAAAAATCGTAATGTCTGTATAAATCGTCTAAAGTTACTTTCAATTTTATAATCCAAGAATAATTTTCAAATGTTTTTAAGTTTTAATTATTTTATTATTGGAGTTAATTTCTGTTCTTCCTGCTTATTTTAATGAGGAAGATAAAATGTATCAAGGAATAAGGAAGTAGGTAATGAGTACTACAACCATGTACATCTATCGGAAGATATGTTACATACATAACCGGCTACCTATGGCTTCCTACCTAGTATTATGTTATTACATAGTACGTTTACACCAAGGTTTTATCGGCGGCTAAAAGTCGTTTGGTCTGAACGATCCCCTGGCCCATATTAATAAACCGATCCTAACCTAACAGCCGCAACGCTATATTGGTATTGCTAGATTTAGGCATACAAAATTCACACCTAAGAACGTCATTATTTACTCGTATGAGTCGCCTGAGACTGGTTGTTTAATTCCAGCTTGTATTTGACTAAGCCGCAGAGGAAAGGAGTGGCATGACCATGCGTCCTCCAATATTGCATTTAGAACGCGATATCAGCGCGCAAAGGACGCGCGAATAAAAAACTTGCGTCGTTGAAAAATGTCCTAAGTAGTTAGGCTACAAAGTCCAGAAAATGCATAAATAAACGAACAGTACTTCTGTACTCTCGGTGTTTTTATACCTGTACCATACAGATACATAGAAATATTGTTTGTAGAATTAACTTAGTACTTAGTATGTGAAATACCTGCAGTTCTAATATGAACATGAACACCACTAAATAAAAACCTAACCTTGTACCTGAAGTGAACGATTCCATTCAGAAATCATGAAGAGTTACGAATTTTGCTTTTAACAATGTGCCTCTGTTCAATACACAAATTGTTAGTAGGTAGGTACCTACCTATTATAACTTTTTATAGTGTACTATTTAATGATTGCAGAGTATTATTTTATTATAGTGTCCTAATACTGCCTCTATGTAACATAAACTGTAGCCGTTATTATTAACAAATTAAAAATTATTTTTAAATATTTTACACGATCTGAATGTTGTACTTGTAATGTTATAATTATCTATTAATATTAAGTAATAAGTATTATTATTGAATTTTCAATTGAACTTGTTACTACGGTTGCTAGGAATAATACTAGGCGGTGAAAACCTGGCAAGACAAAAAAAACTAAACCATTATAATTATACTTAACAGTAGATAGATACTTAACAAATTATGCCGGATTTATGATTAGATAATCAATAGTTTAGATTCCAATATGTATGCTATGGCAATGGTTTCGTGTGTTTATAAAAATTTGACGCCAATAGATAGTAATAGGTATCATTTGCATTATTGCATATTTAAGCTTAAGCATTTATCGAAGTGTTATTATAACTACTTACAGTTCATAAAAAAACTTACAAGTTACCTACATACCTACCTTCCAATATCCCGTCCAGTGTTGTAATTTCAAGTTGATATAACATCTGAATATTGAGATACATATACACCAGCCACATTGGAAAACATAGCGATAAGTCTAAATTTCGATTTGAAACTATTTTGGTTCTATACTAGATACATAATATTAGATGGCCACATTTTACTTTTATTTTGTCTAAATCACTTGGTAAATAAGTAACGGTAGTAGATACCTACTAATTGGTTTTATGCATCCAAACTATTCAACATTATAATAATTAATTATTTTGATTGTTAAATATGTATTTCGGATTATGAGATGGTTTCTTGACGTACTAATTAACCCGCTTTGCTACGCAGCTGCTATTATGATCTTGTTCTTGTTAAATGGTATTGTGAGTGGGTATGTAAGTGAATTATTATGTTACATCTAATATTTCAATCAAATATTGTCTGTTGATACCTAACTACCTACTATTAATAAAATCTATCTTCTTCAAATTCATTTCATTGTTTTAATTTTACGCTGTAGTTTCATTGGCTGCTCTGAACGGAGATATTTTAAATCACCCTTTTTGATAATAATTTTATTATAAAAATACTCAAACAGTGTAAGATAGAAATGGGCATGAAATAATAATAATAAGATAATTATTATGAAATGGGCAGCTATCCACTGAGGCAGACGGCGGTATACGAGGGACGATAAACCCACAATATAGAGACATTAACTCTATATTAAATCTGCAATATAGAGGGACTAACACTATAATTATTGTGTTAAAACAAACTTCGATTGTAGTTAGTTTTAGTTCAACATCGATGACTAGATCTAGATATGTCATATTTTTAAGGCTGTCAACATTATTACGTTGGCAATAATATTCAATTGTCCTCTTCTCAATTACTCACATTACTCTTCCAATTATTCCGTTATAGAGAAAGTGTCAAATTTATCAAAATTCAATTCAAATAAATTATTAATTAATAACCAATGCCGACATTGTTATAATTTATAATGGAGTAAACGTGGAGTACAAACAAATGATAATATTGTAGTCTATGGGGCATTAGCGTTTTATGAATGACGTAAAATGACATTTGACACGACATCTTTCGCTCTGTGGACATGATTTGAACGATAGTAGGCATCTATAGTTAGCTAGTCTGTGAGCATGAATGACGGAGTGGAGGTGGGCTGTCTGTTGTGTTGTTTTGATTCTTCTTTTTGTTTGAAAGTTTTAGATTTAATGTCGATAAATTTTGTGCA
This sequence comes from Lerema accius, assembly GCA_001278395.1. Classification (NCBI taxonomy): domain Eukaryota; kingdom Metazoa; phylum Arthropoda; class Insecta; order Lepidoptera; family Hesperiidae; genus Lerema; species Lerema accius. The sequence continues at coordinate 52,010 of LGAG01003743.1, forward strand.
TATTAATTAGGTACTAATACTAGTGATTGTGTATCTATAAAGGTTAGACCAATAACTCTATTTGGGTCAACGTGAGGATAGTGAGTCATTCGTTAAGATTTGTTTATGATTGGTGTCAGCAGTTTAGCTATGATAACATTGTTGTCGAAATAACTGTATCTACAAGAGTTGTGATTCAGAAAGCTGTGACTGATGGATACGCCGCCGGTGCCTAAACCTCGCAGCGGTTGTGTGGCCCCAGAAGAATCCGTGAGGCGGCCAGTGCCCCTTCCCAGGACCAAAGTTCCGACGAGTACAGAAAAGGTGTCAGCTTCCGATATACTCAGGTCTATATCTTCAGTCTCTAAGCAGTTAACTGAAGACGTCGCATTAAAGGTTAGCACCTCTGCAAAGTCGGCGAATGAAAAGTTCGAGAAGACTATAGTCGACGGTTCCAAGTTTGCTAGAGGTACGCTCGAAAAGACATTGTCTACCTCTAGGGCAGTTAGGGACTCTGTGACTAAATCAGTAATAGAAGGCACCAGGACTGCTGGGCTTAAGTTGAGAAGATCTTCAAGAAAACCTGAGAGTCCAGACAATGAAAATTCACAAAGATGCACTTCTATGCCCGTTGTTGATGTTAGTCTGTTCGATAATATACAATTCCATTCTCCTCTTTTAGAGCAAAAACGACAACGGAATGAAAGTGAGGGTGTACAGACAAACAATTTAGCAGTATTAAATCTGAATAACCCTAATTTTGATGATCTGTCCCTCTTTTCAAATAACTCTGATTCAACCACGGACACTATAAGTGACTTTTCACATGACAGTAGAGAATATGAACATACTGATAATAGCCTTAATCTGGAAACTGAGCAGTTTACATATGACACCCCTCGACCATCAAGAACAAATAGTGTAGCAAGTGTATTGTCTGTACCTGAAGTGCCTGAGAGGCGAAAAAAAAGGGAGAGCAAAATGGAATATATGCGACAGAATTCTATGTATGAGAACTGGACACTGCCACATCAGTCTCCCAAAACAAACAATGAGTTAGTTCCAAGGCCAAGTAAAAGTACCATTTATGAATTTGATCCATTGAATTCAACAACAACTACACAAAACTACGAAGGAATAAGCAATGAACTTCTCCTCTTAGAGTCATTTTTGATTGGAGATACATATGGGACCATTATTTCTAAAGACAATAGTGATGACAATGTGTATGATTATGGCGAAAGTGATTATTTTAACCCTCCGACTCCTCCGGAGAGGTCTGACAGTTTGTCTCCAATAGATAATGCTTTTAAACCTACAACTTCAACCAGTTTAGATAAAGATAGAAATTCTAACTGGTATGATGGTAGCCAGTCAACCGTGACTGAGGAAGAGCAGTTAGGCAAACCAACTGTTATGAAAAAGTTCTCAAACATGTTTAAGTTGGACAATGTCTTGCACAAATCAAATAAGCAAAGCGCACAAAAAGTAGAATCAATAGAAAGGCCGGCTATAAACAGCATGTCAATGCCATACTATTGTGGTATACTACAAAAAGTTGTTTCTGGTGTAGTAGAAGATTTATTTAAAAATTTTCAACCCCGTTACTGTGTTCTGTCGGAACAGAAAATAATGTGTTATACTGATCCAACAAACTCTATTCTGAAAGAAGCATACACACTAGATAGCATATATTCATTGCAAATTGTCCTTCCACTATCTTCAAGGCAAGTATATTATTTACTTATTATGAGTAATTTTTTTTTTAACGCATATTACGTTTTGTATTGGGCACTTACCCCCATAAGCATATTTGCTCAGTTGAAAATTAACACAGAAATACTTTAGTTAAAATTACTTAAGTATTATTGCAAGTCATTGTTTGCCCACAGCACAAATGGTGACTCATATTGCTTCGAATTGGTGGTTTCAACGGGAATTCGCAACAATCCAAGAAAAGTGTTGTTTAGTTGCGCCAGTGCCCCTGAGCGCCGCAACTGGACCCAGAAAATTGCTGAAAATTTAATATCTGGCTTCCCTACAAGATATACATCGGAATTCACAAGATGCGGGTGGTGTTACCTGAAGGTGGGTTTTAATTAACTAAATATTTGGATATTTACAATTTTATATGCAGTTCTAAGTGCCCATAGGGTTGGTACAATGGACATTTATTACATTTTTTTTATTTAATAGTAATAAGGTTCAACTCATCTTTTGTATGTTACTTCTTTATCTTCATATATTTATACAGGGTAAATTTTAATTAGCGCATCACCTTTTGCAGGCAGCTTCTCCACATTAATCCCAACAACATTTGTTCTACCACTTTTTACATAGCTCGATAAATAACCAAAAAAACAATAAACAAAAAAATTTTTGCTCCCTCTGTTATTTATTACTCTGTATTTTGCAAGAAGTAGCTAAAATGACAACTCCCGAGCGCCCCTACCTCGCCGCCCGTATTCATTCAACGTATGCGCAGAGCAATCCTAGTTCAGAAGCAACACATTAATTTTGTATGAGAAAATTTAAATTTTAAAATTTATTAATTTCAAAAAGTGGTAGAACAAATGTTGTTGGTATGGATGTGGAGAAGCTGCCTGCAAAGGGTGATGCGCTAATTAAAATTAACCCTGTATAGCAAAAGACGGAATTCTATAGAACATTGTGTGCCTAGAATATACTGAGTAGTAGTCCATTTATAAAAACCGTAAGAAACTCCCGTTCCGTGCTTTACAAGAACAAAGCGAAAACCACAACAGACGCGAGCAGCGATTTTTTTATACTATGTAAAGATAAGAATTATACCGTGGGTGCCAGTTTCCTCTGTGTAAGTTTGATTCGCAAATACTGGTTATCTACAATTATTACACCTTATAACTTTCTATAGGAATCCTTAAATCGATATCATGAAAACAAAGCACGCATCGTGGATGTTCATGCAATTACAATCATGTACACATCGCCTATCAGTTTGCTTGCGTTATCTACAGACCTGAGAACCTTATCGTATAAGATAGGTACTCTAATATTGATTAATACTATATGTAGTATATTATTTTAAATTATGACGTATTGTTCGCTATATTTACTAAATATTTCACGGCCTATTTTCTACTTCACGGTTGATACGTCACACACCGTGACATGTCTCTAGGGAAGTTAACATGAAATTAAATACATACGCACTTACAAACACACATGCCCGCACACACACGGGAAACATAATAATAATACCATCGTGAGCATGCAAACGACACTTAATCACGTACACTATAAAATTTCTTTATTAGCTT
>LGAG01003760.1:0-11333 GCA_001278395.1 Lerema accius
AACTGAGGAGCAAAAATTTTTATGTCTTAACTTTTTTAACACCTACCCTCGAAAATATTTTATTAAGAAGAATTTTAGTGCTGTGGTATTTGGATTTGATACTTAACATCAGGGCCTGTCTGTGTTTCCATCAGCCCTACAGACTATAAAAAGTCTCTCTTCACGACTCTTCATGAAAAATAAATAGCCCTTATAACAATTTCAAACTTCGAATGGTTTTAAATTATCGTTATCCAGCATACAGTTTGAATTATTATCGTGAAGCCTCACACGGGAATGTCGTCTTTAAGTCCTTTGTCGAACGTGGTAATTGGCGACTATAATTAAAAGTTTCAATGTACTCTGTGTTGCTAATTGTTCCGTATTCAAATTGAAACAAAAGCGACCCCAGCGACAGTTCGCGCCTTTTGTTAATATTATAATGAAGTAATAATTGCTAACGACACTCGAGTTAGTGCACGCCATAAAGTGGGGAGCTCGTGACGAATCGGCCCATGACAAATGCACCCGAATATGCTGTTCACTGTGGAGTGGTTTAAGTGGCAAAACGAAATGTAAGTATTCATTGTCCGTAGCTATATCTTTATGCAAGATAAACCTTTGAATCTGTTGATAATTCTCTATCATAATGGTTGGTCTCGACTTGCATGCACGCGTTATCAAAGTAACGTAAAGGCAAGTGTGATCGTCTGTCGTTTGTTTTCTGCGAATTGCACCTTATTAACTGAGATAGCTTATTCTGCGTTAAGAATGGTATTTATATAAATATCGCCAATATGACTGGTGAACAAAACAAATCATCTGGGACAAATATCTGCGCCGGTCGTGATATACAGGATACAACTAAGAGCCGTCGGGCGTTAGTCGTAAGTGGAAAGCGACTAACGCCTGGATCATTGGAAGAACTCAGTTGTTAGCCGTACTAATGCTAAAAGTAAAGTTGACACAGCTTGTGTTGTGGTTGTGCACACTTCAGGAAAACAAATAATCAACAGGTATCAAACAGGTTTGTTTTACGGACTCTCAATTGTTTGACGGGCGATTCATCGGTGTAACGAGCAGGTAATCTGTTCAATTATTTCAATTCCTTGTTATACTTAACTAGGCAATTTTTTTCAACATGACTTTATACCATTAAGAGGGCGCCATATTCAATTTAATGAAACGTCATATAGCCATAACACCTTCGTCTTATTAGTTATTACTTTACAATCCAAGTTATTCAGTCGTGCGTGGAACTCATAAATACAAACATTTTCTCCGTAACTGCGGCCATTCAAACACGCAGTAGGTACAATTCTTGTAGCGAGCAGGTACACGAATATTTCCTTAAAGCTAACAAGTTAATAGGCGAAATGGAAAATTTAATATCACGTCTTCATTTTCAGTAAGTTTGTAGTTCTCGCAATAGCTGGAAAATATGAATTGAAATGGAAATTTTGAGTTGAATTTTATCTTTAGAAGTGATAACAGAGACGCCCCGTTCTGCATTTCAAACTCCACTCTAGACATTTTTGCGTTTAAATGGACAGTCATAGTTTAAAAAGCTGTACCGAAAATACATTTAGTACTACCTGGTGTGACATAGCGTCTTATTTTAAGAGCCCTATGAATTGTATGTTTCTTAGATACACGATGTCCGTTATCATAAACACCGTTACCCTTAATAACAATAACAGTCCACTTGTTAATAACATATAACAGACGAATAAATCTCAACTGCATCCAACGCATCGAGGCTCTGTGCAGCCGAGCGTGTTGCGTTCTTACAAAAGAAGTTGAAAATGAAAAGCGTTCAAAATAACTGTTAAATCGAGGGTGGAAACGAAGGGCGAGCGGTATAATCGAGATGATTATGATAAATGACGTTAGTACTCAGATCGATGGCGGGTGAACGCAGCGTGGTAATAGTTGAGGGTTGTTGAGTTGGGCAGCTCTAGTTGAACAGTGTTTGCAAGTTGACTATGTCTATCTGCGTGGCTAGAACTTGGATAGACTTACGTAGTATCGTTTCTACTGTTCGTCCATAGCTAGTAAAGCTATGCTTCTTTAGTTTCCCCAAAACAAATGTTTGGTAGAGCGAACTAAGCACTGTGAAGTGATATGTGATGAAAGCTTTTAATTGTTACTCGTACGTCCGTACGAATGATTTAGTTGTCTTTAATTAAATATCAGAATTTTAAATATTTTAATAATAAGTAAGTAATACCTACAAATATTTTTAACGAGTTTTTTTTTAATCAATAAAAATATTTTTAACGCAATTTTCTTTCAATGTTTATTTCGTAAAGGTATTTTTACACGGAATATCAAAATATTTATTAGTCACTCAACCAAGTCAACTGTGAACGGCGTTGAAAGTTTAACTTGATCAATAACGTTTCAATGTTAGTAGTAGTTTTAAAAAAATATTAATATTGTTACTCCAGCCTTTCCGCGAGAAAAGATCGATCGGCTCGATTCAAAAAGATGATAAAAAATTACAATTTGACGGTGAAGATAGAAATTTTTACGAAGTCAAGAGAAAATTGCTTTTGCCCGTAAAGTTTATATCGTGTGTTAGCCTCCGTCGTTGAGCTACAGTATGATAGAGTCGTGACGCAATCGCCATTTCTCGAACGTCCACTAGTAATTTCCTGCAAGATATTGCAGTAACGAGAAAATCTAAAGATGGTGCAACTAACGTCGTTTCATACTTCAGTCTACACATGCAATTTGAGAAACTGCTTAATAGTACGGGATCCGTAGTACATTTTTTTCACTTATTACTATTGATCTAATTTTTAACAAGCTACAACTTAATCAAATTTTTCTAGAGAACTAATAAGTAAAAAAAAAATACTACGGATCTTTGATTGAAAAAATAAATAAAATCGTTTAATATACCTAATCAAAGTATTCATTGTCAATGTACAAGTGTGTGCCTATGTATTGTACGCATATTAGTGTGCATTTTGTTTTATATTCAAAAATATATGTTGTTTAACATATATTTCAAACAAAAATCTGTTTTGTGCACTTCGTCACCATGTATATTATGTTAATCGTGTAAAACTTTGATGTGCGTGCCTGTTTTATTTAAAAAACCGTACTGAAATTTCAATTCTTCACATACAAGTAGATACTTTTTATGTTTGAAACAACTTTTCAGTGAGTGATGCTCTGGTAAACGTATAAATAAACTTCGTAGTATCAACATTCACCTGTGAACGACAAACTAAGTTATGTCCTTGATCATCCAAAATGGAATTACGTTTTCCATTTGCGATCGAAATTGATGGGCCGTTCGCTCCTGTTTTGAGTTCTCTGATTGTTGTGATGCAGTTGTAAATCGATTACGATGATTTGATATTTGACAAGACGGTCTTAGGGTAGGAGTGTATGTGAAATATGTCAATAGGACGTTAGTAAAGTTAGTCCATGTATGTCGCATTCTGGTGAAAAATAAAACAATTATGTTGAATACAAATAAAATGAGTCATAGAGAAATTGACATTCACACGTTCAGACACTATTTTCTGCACAAAATATCAGAGAACTCTATAACTTTTATATCCTGTCGTGTTCGCTCCCCGCTCGGTCAACAATACATTCGTACGGCAAACAGAACACCCCATATGAAATTTATTGTGTCTCCATATTGGCTGAATGGAGCCTGCACGTTTTCTTGACAGGGACACGGGAACGATAGTGTTGAATTGAGCTGAACGTTATCTGTCTACATTGTGGCTGCATACTTTGTTACAACGATTTCACATCGACTGACAAGTACCATTTTCAAGAAAGGTTTTCACTCGCAGAATTTCGTATGTCGTATTTATAGGTTTCGTGTGGGAAATGTCCAACCTTGTGTTATGAAAGGTATCTTTGTGATAGATTGTGTCTAGTGCGTGCTGGTGAATGCTAGGTACTCGTATGTATTGTGGAATAAAGATCTCTTTTCTTATAACAATCAGTAAGTTCATTGTAGCTCTTATTGTTACATCCAACAAACTAGACGCCAGTACTCTCAAGTAAACGGTAACTTTTTCCGGTCGATTACGCCAAGTGGGCAAACGGTCGAGAGGCTATCACGTACAATGTTTGCAGTTAAATGAAATCAGCGCCGGGCTAATTCCCAAGGCTCTCCGAACCCCTTCAAACGATTGGTGCACGCCAAATGAACCTCGTAATGTCGGCCTTTCTACTGTAATTACGCACCCATTACCAACACTAATCTTTCTACCGCACAGTGCACCGCACGCGATAACGAAATTAGACTTTATTCGCACGCACCTAAGTCTTTAATCGCACGAAGGCGAGTCTTCGCGTAGAGTCAGTGTATTTTTTACGTACGCGAAAAGGTTCTTATTGCGTTAACCGTAAATCCAAAATCGTCGGTCATGCGTGACGGGGATCTAAATTCGCTCGTGTCTCGTCGCGTTAAGGTTTAATTTGGCCTGTGGAGTGGGTGAAGAGTAGGGTGTAGTGTAGGTTCGAAGGAGTTAATGCGTGACGCACAAAAGGCCAAATCACGACCCTCGTGCGACCACGGCGTCAAAGAACGAATTTGTATTCCAATTATGACGCGGCTACAGACACCCGTCGATCAATAGAGCGGTCGGTCATTTTGAGATTAGGCAGGTCTGCAGGTGATGAAAGACGTTAAATATGCTTATTGCATTCATAACTTTTGATAAAATATACGTTATTACAGTAGCTGTTTGGGAAAATATAACGATGCTGCAATCATAGAGATTTCACAGCTTAGAGTGAAAATTATATAATCGGCGGAGACAGGTTATGTAATTTGTACTCTACTACATCTAAAGATATTTGATCGCCTGGACAAATTAGGCAATAAAACACAGCTTTTTTTATCTAATAAAGTTTTGTTTAAATAAAGAAAAAAACCTAATTATTAAGGTACTTTTTACCACTTTACTTATGTCACCGATATGTTATTTGTATATTTTAAACATGATCGGCAAACAGGAGATTAAATTGTAGCAACCACTACAATACAACTGTAGTTATGTTTTGTTATACTGTCATTCTCCCTACAAAATACACTATTACAGGTTTCAAGGAACCGTAAGCATAGCGAAAAATATGAGACAGGGAAACAAAGAGTAGTCGCTTGTAACTGCAATAAAGCAATAATGAAAGGATAATTAATCGATTTCAGTGCATTACGGCACAGAACGGAAGAATAGGGGCCCTCGTAGGGCTACCATTTATAATTCGTGGCTTGGGTAAATGATGAACGTATGAATTCCGAATATCTGATCAAAAATACGAATAAGTCATAATAAACATATATCTACTTAAAGTTTATTCTTGGTGGCTACAAATTTTTATTTTAGTCATTTTTATTTTTAAACGGTTTTGTACTGTAAATTATGAGATGCATACATGAATATGAATATAAAAATCATTTTATGGTGTTTATTATTAACAGAGACATGATACCTTAATTATTTATTTACTTGTTAATTCACATAATAAATTAATTTAATAGCAATATAAAGAGACAAAGTTCTCATAACTAGTAGGAAATCATGTTACTAGTGAACAAAATAAAACAAGTGCCGTTCAAAGTCGTTAGTGTGTTTGTGTTACATTTAATACTCATATTAAATAACCACAGACCAAAAACTATATAGACTCATCTATGAGAACAAATTAAAACAAAAAGGTGAGATCAATTTTTTTTTACGATCTGCCGTCAGTCACCGAGCACGGTCTACTGAGCAACGTACCGAGGGACGAAATTATTTGTTATTTACGTTATTTTTTTGACCAAGCTTTTTTCCGAAGACTGAGTCTACATATTTTTTTGTTCTAAGTATACGTATTTGTGATAGTTGGTAGCCCTAGTTCCGACTGTTAGTGCCGGTGGCCCCCATAGCATTAGCTGTTTGATTGCAATCGGACCCCAATCCGAGATTCAATAAAGCGCGCCCCGCAGATGTATTTTGACATTTCTATTTGTTAAGACATATGATTATTGGTCGGTAATTGTTTTCGATCAAACGCTACGACCGACAAGGAAGGAGAAAAATGATAACTTATTACACATAGGTATAAATCCTTGGGTCACCGAGCTTTCATTCAATTTGTGCTCCATTGATTACATCTAATTTAGACCCACGGAATACCTGTATTCCGTGTTTAGACCCATCTAGTGTCAAACTAATGTACTTAACTAAATTAATTGTCAATCAATCCATTTAGTCCTGTTTACATGTAGTAGGTATAAGAGTCATGGTAGGCAATCAGGCGATAGAGTTGAAGTTTAAATGGTGAAGAGGTGCATAAAGCAAAATTTAGTTTGAAATACGTGTTACAAATACATTTTTCATATTCAAGCAGGGCAAATAGTAAGACGGTAGGTCCCTCTGATAAATAAACAATTCATTGACATTGATATCTTCTGACCAGATATTAACGACTTATTGTTTGACATGTGTTATGGTCAAGTTTTAACCCCTGAATTAATAGTATTTATTTTTCCAGAGCTATAAGTTAACGCAAACTCGAAACTACAGGGTTGTCTGAAAACTGGAACTTTCAAACTACCTATTTAATAACCTTGTAATTCTTAAAATAATTTCAACGGTAGTAATCCCCACACATTGCGTAATTTCTATTTTATTGGCAAAGCTTATCCAATATCACCTATCGTATAGTTTTTTACGTTGTCTTCAACCCTTGTTTGTGTTTCGTGTTTGTATAACGCGGTTTGTCGGGAGCGTCCGATCAGAGGTTGTGCAAACAGTTTGTAATAACATTGTGTTTGTTATAAAGGCGCAATTAATTCACATGTCAATTGACGCTATGAGTCTTGACATCGTGATTGTAATTTGTGGGAGGGAGACGGGATAGTTTAATTTAAATTTGTTTTTAACCGCACTGTACATTATGGTGGGTAATTAAACGTTCAAGTTTGGTTTTACGCATTTTGTAAAGCTTTAGATTTACTTCAGTTTTAAATAATATGTCTGTTTATAAAACTACGTTTACAACAAGTTGTCGAAAGGCAGATGAATCTATTTTTCAACATGTTTCAAAGCTACTTTGTCGTCTAATTATAACCGCTTCATCCGGCTACTTTTCTGTACAATAGAAAGATGCCTATACATACAATACTCAATAGATTGTTGGAATTTTTTTAAGGTTATAAACTAATAGAACTATGCAAGGACTGATAAACAACAGACAAGATGACTCATAGTTGCACCTAAAGCTATTATTTCCTACTACTTATCAATTCCAAATAGACGTATGTAGAGAGGATATGAACGTCGCAGGAAACGCGTATTGGTGGTTTAAAAAAGGAAATGGAATTTTTACTTCCTTTTCCAATTACCAATGAGAAACAAGGTATCTAAGAATAATAAAAATCGAGATACAAATTGTGCCCTATACGTAGAAGATAAAATGACTTCATAAGTGCTCAAAAATACGTAATCGCTCAAGAAATATTGCACTGTCGATTGCGCACGCATTAGCTTGACTCGGTCGATCTCTTAGAAACGATGTAACTCTAACTACGCTATTCAGTACTTCATTACTAATCTTTCTGTAAGTATAAACCTTTATGTAGGTACGTATGTTTGTCACTAAGTTCCTCATAACTGGCTGGATAGATTTTAGTAGACATTTTGTGTTGTATTTAGGAGAGACATAGAATGATTTAGAAGTAGGATAATTTGATCCGGCAGGTGGTGCTGTTGTCGTGATGACCTACTTTAAGGGACCAGGTAATTAATTATACGGAATTATTGTAAGGCTTAGTCAAAGTTGTCCAATAAGATGACAATTTACTAAAGTAGTTTAAAGTCGGGCAGTACCTTATGTAGAAAAGTCATCAACCAAACCAAAGCTTTTGTGAATTTCTTTGCGAAACAATACGAATATCTTGTACGCTAAAATAAATTACACAATTACATTAAGTACTACAACCAATGTTCAGTAACTGTAATATCTGTGTCTGAGTGTAACGTTCGCACCCGGTTTGCGTGTAACGTATTCAAATATTGCGTGTTAGTGTAACGTTGGCGCGGTCGGTGTAAGCCTGACGTACCAGCCACCTTGCCTTACATTTCCGTACTTGTCTTTGCATAACAGAACAACTTCAGGCATTATTGTGTTACATAACAATAATCTGCGAAGTCCGATGTACACTTGCGTGATTTAGTTTCTGTATTACAAGCTTGCCTTAGTACAGTATGCATGAATTCGTCTAATTAATACATCCATTGACTATTCGGCATCTTAGGAGTAGAAAAGACGATTTAGTCACACAATCAGACAGCTAGGTATTCAAGTGGTTTATATTAGAAAATATTCCCTTAAAAGATCGAAATATAAGGCGTTAGGTATATCATGCGTTACTAACTTTCTCTTTCAGAATTAAATCCCATTTTCACAATGTAGGTAATGTGGCATGAATAAGAATGAACGTTTCGAATTCCAAGAGATTGTTTCATAAAGAAATATTTATTGAAATACCAAAGCTTTTAATGTAGTTGTTTAATAATGTGTACAATTGCATTATAGCAGGTGTACAATTATAGTACAATGATAAGGCATTAAATGTTGTTTCATCGATAAGTCTTTTATTCACGACGGAACAGAGCTGCGACGGAACAGCGACAGTGAGCTTGAAAGAAACAAACATAACAATGGTCCGCAAAATTATTAGCCAAAGAGAAATATGCTCATTAGAACAATAAATAAATAGGAGCCAAATCGGCTTAGTAAACTTTTATTACTCTTAATACACCAAAGTTTCACACATTTTTTTAAATTAAAACATAATTGCCCCTTCCGTGGATATTTGTGCTAGACCTAAACTAAATAACCTAACCTAAACTTAATTGAGCTAAAGAAACGGAGCTAAAGAGCCACATGCGGCTCTGAAGCTGCTCTTTACCGGCCACTGGGATAGACAAAACTCCTGTGGTGTCAAGTTCTTAAACAACGAACCAGCGGCACAACTAATAAGCTAGCTCTCCTCGTATTTCCGAAGTGTCAACCGTCACTACGGTTTCAAATCGGTGTCCTAACCCTCTGCAAGCCGTCACCGCACGCGTCGACACGCGCGTGTAACTCGAATGAAAAAACTTTGTCCGTGTCTAGTGAGAATTTAATAAAGAACTGATTGTTGGGAGTAATTCACGATAAATAAACGTTTTCAGTATCGGTTGTATTATTTTTAATAGATGTAGAACTATGTAATTTTCTGTAGTGATAAGCTTTGCAGATAAAAGTGAACATGGTAAAAATCTCTTGCTAGATCTCTCTTAATCTCGACAATAGCGCAGTCTATTGACTGTAATTTAGAGTCTATTAGAAACTCTTCCAGAAACTTTTCTAAAAACAATAGGTTTCATCAAAATTTATTCAAACGTTTCGTTGGAGTTCAATGACAAAACCAAGTACAGGAAATATATAATGTGTGAAGATTACTATACAGTTTTTTTTAATATACCTACTCGTAACATTGTATTTTATAGGTACAGGAACTACAGTGTTTTGTAATGCCAAATTGCTTGCGGTTCGCCCGTGATGCGTTGATATCTTTTCTACGCCGTATTGTTTTACATAAAATTATCTTTCAAATCATTAAACTAATTTGATTATTTAAAAATAGAAGAACTGGAATAAATATTTTGTAAAGTTTTCTTGTGTCAAAACCCGTATCTATATACCAAACAGTATAATTAAACATTTCATACAAAATATGCCTCAAGATATTTATTACATTGTAATGATTTAAGTATTAAAGTGCCTTGGAATCTTATCTTTTAAACTTGAGGACAATGAACTCTTTTGCCTCTTTCAAAAACTTACTCGTACATTACAACACTTACAATAGTTCTTGTTTTAATACTAAAATCATTTTCTTGTACGAAGTAATTGTAAAAAGCAGTCACGTTTCGGGCGAAGTAGGGTCGAGTTAATGCATTAGATGTAAGAGTTCTCTTAATGAAAAAGTTGATTTACTTGAGCCTATGTCAATAAAGGTAGAAAAACAATTGATAGACTATTGAAAGTAGCTAATGTCAATGAATTCAGAAATTGGAAGTTAAAACAGTTTTTATTTTATCTGGTCGTATTATTTACTATTGTTATATATTGTTTACAACTTTTAAGTAGTTACTTATGAGGATAAACCACAGAAGTAGATTCAAATAAACAAATAAAAAATACCACTATAACAATTGAAAAAATCCTCGTATCATACATACTATCAGTATCTATGTCTCGTATCATATTACCAGTTATCAAAACCTCTTTTACAGTGTTTTGCCCATAATTTTCGTAAGTCAATATTTAAACAATTGCGCCCGACGTACGGCGACCCGAGTTGGTTAAAGGGCATATGTTTCTTTACAATGTGTCTAGCCAACGGACCGTAGACGACAAACAGGACTGTTTGATCCGAGTGGACCGCTCGCAAATCGAAAGGAAGTTCATAGTTCGTTACACAGCATTCTTTACCGAGGCACAAACCAAATAAAATCTTTTGATTCACTTTATACCTACTACTTTATACAATCCGCTGATATAAAACATAAATACCACATCACTAATACCTATGACCCGAGAAAAAAACATTTATCTGTCACATAAATATCTGCTCCGGCCGGGAGTCGAACCCAGAACCTCTCGCTTCGCAGGCAGGGTCACTACCAACCAGGCCACGGGTTCGTTCAAGTTATAATATGTTACTGCTTTCAGAACCATTGACAAGGCGACTAACGCAAGACTTATCCGCTTGCAACAGGAACAAGTTATTGCCACGTAATGGTAGAGGAAGTGGAATTTCCTTTGCCTTATCGACTGCAGATTCCGCTAGTTCCAGTGTAGCTAAACCTGAGGTATTCATAGGTATAATAGACTAAAATATTCGAATAACGAATCTCTACAGTCGCAGTGTAATCTTGTAAAAAATGTCTGGAAAAAATCCCTATATTATTTAGGCTAACGTATCTATATGTTAAGTGTTATTTTGGAAGCGCTCACAGCCCGATGACTTGCGTCGCTTATAATCTTTTGAAAAAGATCATAAAACAGTTTTACCTTTGTTAGGATATTGTCAATCAAAACATAAAAAAATGTAATAGGATCCGAAACCTAGTAATAAATTCGTAATTATTTCTATTACAGTGATGAAATTTTAATGGTCACCGTTTTGACTTCCGTTAAGTGTGTTGTGCTTAAAACGAAATAAATAATTCGAGTAAGATTATGAATTTGATCACTACTTACCCGGTTGACGAAGATGCGTGTGCGCGTCGAGAGAAGATTTTGACATAGCCGACAATGTGTTGCTGCCATAG
>LGAG01003760.1:32957-50173 GCA_001278395.1 Lerema accius
CTCGAGCTTGGGTGCATTTGGGAGGCGGCGGGAGTCGCGAATTAGTTGGAATCGTCGATATAATTCGATAACCAACGCTTATTGCGCGGCAAATGGTGGGCTCGCGATGTTTTTCCGTGTTGTTTTTTCACGAGTTCCTGTTTCGATGCGCAATTGAATTTGAATCGATTGAATTACAGAAAATATTAGATTTTTTGCCAGTTAAGAGTTCGTCGGAGATTGCAATTATGATGGCGGTGTATATTAATCTATTAGATTGAGATGATAATGAAGTAACCAGCAAAAGTCTATACTTTTCGGTACACAGATAACATTCCGCTACTGTTTATTTAAATCAATTTGGAGTTAGCAATAATGATGATATAAAATCGTACGCAAGCATCTTAATTACATTCCCATTACACACTATATTACTACAAAAGTAATTAGGAACATGTCATAGTTAGGTACCCATTTACGTTTTAGGTACACTGGATGAAGTATACAAGCCTTAGGTATTTGTAGTAATTAAGCTAAGTCTGTAATGGAAGGCCCTTTCCTTCGTATGCGGCAAGAGAAGTTTGCTTAGTTTATTATTTTGAAACATACGTACGGGGATTCGTTTACCAGACGAGCGGAATAGGGTTGTTGACATTTTTTTTTAATAATTTTAGATTAAAACAGTGATATACGTACATATAAAAAACATTATTTCTGATAATTAAAACCGAAGATTTTGGATTTTAAAATTTCAATTCAAAAATTGGCGTCAAAACGACCATCCAATGTCGTCGCCATTATGATGACGTCACTCCATTGTATCAATCTCGTATTCACTGTACTTACACGACACAACACACTACCGGAAGCCACACATTTGACAACTAAATTACTCCTAGATAATGTCACTGTTACTGACATGACAACTTATGTATAAGACTGACGTCACACGATGATTTTTTTCGTTTGAAGTCACGTGACTTACAGATAAGAAAAAATATAAAATAAAATTAATGGATAGATAAAATATCTTATTATGATATTAACTATCAATATAACCAAAAGTCTCATTTTATTTTGATTACTGTCAACAACCCTATTGTTTTACAGGCGATAAGTTATTAAGTATATTATATATTAGTAAGTATTGTAAGTTTGGTTCAATTGCTATTATATAAGTAGCTATGCACTGGATACTGACTTCTGTATCACTTAGTTTAACCTTTTCGGTACTGTTACGAAGTTTTAGGGGCCTTTCCTATCATTGTATAGTTATCAAAAATAAAATTATTTGAGGGAACTACAGTGAAAATAATTGGCATAAATTACTTAAAATTAAATTAAGGATGGAATTTTTGCTTTTGATCTGAATACGTCTTTATTTTCTACCATAAAATATGGGGGCAGTTGTAAAAAACTAATAATAACAAAATCGAGGGATGCATTTTGGCGTTGTTACTTTGAATGTATCGCCTACATCCAAAATTAAATTAATCAATTCACAGAAATAATTACAATCACCTTGAAAAGTGATAAACCATGCGTGGTGGAGGTGGGAAAATAACCTACAACAAACTTATTTATGTACAACAATACACAGCCGTGTCTATGACACAGCTATGCCCAATTTTTCGACGGTTAATATTAAAATAAGTATCCGTGTGTTTCCAACGATCAACTTTCCGACAGTTGTGCCTGACTTTGTGCGATGCTTTGTTCCCTACGGGTCTAGTCACGCAATCCCACAAATCACATGTCCCATTAAGGAGTATGGGTCTCTCCTCGTAACTGAGGAGGCCCAGAACATACACTCTCCACACCGTTCAAGTAAGAATTGGCATAAGGGTTAGTGACTAACCCAAGTGTCAAAAGTTATTATTTCAACTTGAAGGCCTCTGCTTAGGCTTAACGACTGTCACCTGATGATAATAACGGGAACTGAACGTTAAATGATCCCTCCAAAAATTCATGATCGACAGTCACACATACATTTTCAAGCGCACCTGCAGAATCTTTACTGTGTCGATCGCTTAGGATTATCGTAAGCCAACAGATCGCTTCATCATCATCTTCATTCCTTAGTTTCCCATTGCTGATTAAGCCTTCTCTCACGATGAGAACTGTTAAATCTTCTCCGCCGGGCAAGTGCGGAAACTTGTCCCAAAAACTAAAGTTACAGGATTTTTTTCTGAAGTCTTCCTTTCGATTGTCATTTTTGTTACATATATTGTAAACATTAATTCTTCTTTTTACTTCTCCGTCGTGTAAGCTTAAACTACCAAATTCAAAATCGTAAGTGCGAGCATTATTCTTCAAAATATGTTCAGAGGTTTTTAGATATCTAGTAATTACTGCTGACTTATAGTTACTCACATAATCACTTGAAATTAATTTATAATTAAGAGGTTGTCGTTTATTACAAAATCATTAGTTTTTATAACAAAACTAATGAAGGGGCGATTTAAAGGACGCCTAAGGAGCACATCAGCTCTAAGGCAAACTATCCAACAAAGGCGCAAAGTCTTATTGAAAAAGTTTCAACATTGAATTATTTTACTAGAAACTAGGTTCTGGTAGTTTTGAATAGAACGGAGTTAAGACAATATTCTATAGCGTCCTAACTCTAATTATGTACTAAAGTTAAAGGTCTGATGTAGTTGTACTAAGTTCCCTAGATATAAGTGAAGTAGGTAAATTCTATTGAGAATAGTACATCGTATTTAGAACTATCTTTATATAAGATCCTAGCATACATGTGTTTGCTACTAAGCTCCCAAACGGGTAGCCCGATTACAATAAAAAAGTGAAGTGGTTGAGAAAGACCTAGTTTGGTTTAGGATTACATTTCGACCTAGTAGGTAGCGCTGATGACAAGATGCCTCAGGGTACCAACTAAATTATTAAAAAGTTTGAAATGCTGTTAGGAAGGTACATTACAGTTGTGATATTTTCAGATTTTTAAGCTAAACTTTTTAGCCGACGGGAGACGACGTCGCTCGACTCTAAAAAAAATTTGCACATTAAAGCGTAATATTTCTCGAAAGAAAAAGGATCCTCTGAATCACATAATATTTTAGAAATTCCCAACGTTACCTTACATCATGAGAATACGCGAAAAACAAAGTCATGAGAATTTATTTTTTCATTACTAGGTATTCTATTGATTTCTCAGCGTAACAAACATGTACAAATACACTCACGACAAATTGCAACTTTCCAATTTTATTTACACTAAATTCAAGATGGACAGACGGAAGTGTGGACAGACAAACACGTCAAAGCTAAAATCATTCAAATTTTTCTATGGGATTTAAAAAGGGTAATCTTACGTACAATGCTAATACTCGTAACAAATAATTAAGACAACTACAGAACTATACACTCGGTTGCCTTTTTATTGCAGTGTCTTTCGAACGCTAAGTAAATCTTCCATGTTAATCGGACCCCGTTGAGTCGAACCGGATAAAGCTGTTTACACTTTCTTCCTCGGCCGATTCAACTAAGACCCTTTCTGAAACAATAGTGTTGATACCGCTGCAATCTTCTACGGATATCCCTATCGTAGCTTTAGAAAACGTCAGTTTAAAACTTGTATTAAATCATTGTATGCATGTAAATTAAAATATAAGTATGAAGTACAGCCCACTAACTTAGAAGCCTATTTATTGACTTCTGCTTCGAAGATTATACACGAGTATACACATATTACGAACGGGGATACCCAACGCAGGCAACTTATTAGGTATTTTAAAATAAACGATATTAAACACCGACCTACTTCGTCATAACTACAATAGGTACCTAGGTAATCCCTTTGAATCAGCTGACATTTTAATATATAGCAGCAATCAATAACTTTAAAATCGATCGCTGGATTTTAAACGCATTAAGACATCGCGGTTAATCGCAGTTATTGTAGTGGTAACTCATAAGCTATTCGCACCGAAAACTGGGTCGGCCAGATCCTTCAACAAAAGGTAGTTTAGCTGCACCCGCTGGACTCACCTAACCGGATGCGGCTGTCTCCGCTCCCTGCCGCCATTTCCGCGAGAGAAGGGGCCAGGGTGTTTCCGACCGCCCGAGTACAATGGACCCTTTATATCTTCCTACCGCTAATCTACTTGCTGATAATGTGATTAGACTCGATTTCATATGCAAAGTTGATATAGGTAATATGAGGTTAGTTCGAAGGTTTTTGGAGACGCATTATGTATCGTATTGCGAAGGAAGATGTGTATTTGGCATTAAAGAATTGTAAATGTGATATATAATACATTAATGCATGTCTACTTGATTTCAGTTCTTATCACAAATAAGTAGAAGACCATGAAAGACGTTGTTTTGCAATATATTTTATCGCACAAAGTTTGGTCGATCTCTTAGTTTTGCGGTTGGTAGATACTCCAGGTAGGACCTTAAATTTTTATTACCCCTGATACAAAAAAGTTGGGTTATAAGTTTGACGTGTCTGTGGGTGAGTCTATCTGGCAGTCTGTGGCACTGTAGTTCCCGAAAAAGTGCACTGAAAGAGAATATTGATGACTTTATCGAGAGTGTTCTTAGCTTCGTTTGATGATAAAATGTACTGAGAGTATTTTTTCAATTTTTAATTTAATATTATGTACGTATTTTTAGTAAATGCTCATCATATCGGACAACTTTTGCTATGACGGCGTTTTAATAGCTAATAGTTAAGGTGGTCCCTTGAAGTATCTCGACATCAGCACCACCTGCCGGGACCAAAATGTGGTTCTAAACTGTAATCGGGCCCTCTAAAATACCTCACAATTTATTTAATAATATCGGTCCAGGCGTTTAGAAGGAATTTAGTGAAACTAGTCAAAGCAAACAAATATAACCTATTATGAAACAAAATTTGAAGTATTTTTTGTGTTCTGAACAATGTCTATATTATTCTCTTTTACTGAGATTCAGAACGTATGCACGAACTAAAAAGCCATTTATTTTTGATTATGCATTTCCTTACTTCTTGTAATAATATGAAATAAGCGCCATCTCTGGAAATCACAAAGAACTAATTTATTTCAGAGGGTGCCTAGCTACTAGCTACACCCTTTGAATATTGCAACCCTCTAGGTTGCGTCGCTGAGTTGTCACGGTTAAATAATAGATGTCGTTTCTATTGTACTTTTTACACAAGGCAGTGTCTGTGACGGAGAAATAATAAAAAGAACCTGGTCAAGTGCGAATTGAACTTGCACTGGAAGGGTTCCATACCATCGTGCAATATTTGCACAGAAAAAAATATATTTCTCGAATGTGAATGTATTTTATCATTATGAAAGGTATATTAAGTCCCAAAGGAAAACTGAAAAAAGACTGGGAACTTTCTTAAATTTTCGCTACTTGGGTTTCTGAAAGTACTTAAAGGGACCACACTTCGCTGTGCATTCATCTGCCCATCCGTTTATCTGTCAATCCGTCCACTCAGTTTTCTTTACGAAGATATAATTATTTATTATAATAATATAGGTACATACCTAAAAATAGAACATGCGTCTATAAGAGTTTGGCATTGGATAAAGTAATTTTAAATTTATTTTAATAGCCGGAACGTAACATGTATTCTAAAACTCCACTTTAATTATGTTCTTTATTTGCGGCCATAAAAAAAATACAATTTTATGATTAAAAAATAATGCACCAGTAATGGAGACAATCACCCCCCCTTTTTTTTCTTTTCTGCTTTTAATTTGTAGACTAACTGAGATTCGAGCATTAGCATATAATCTACATACTTCTCTCCCCATGGTGAATAAGACAGGTACCATTGTTTAAACATATCATATTCGGCAGCGCCGGTATATGTTCCACCCTCGTAACTCAATACAGCATCAACGACTTCGTAAGGTTGTAATGGTTTGTAGGCAAGTTCAGCAACTCGTTTTCCATTCATTAAGCGATCAACAGCTTTTCTGATAGTATTTATGTCATAACCTCTTAGTGTTTGAGCTACAGTGTGAACGTTGAATTCCCGGTTCATTCCATGATACTTCATCAACATTTTCAGTAAAATAATTGATAGGCTTCCGTAGTCCGTAGGTGGAATTAAAATAAGAGATGGAAATATTTTATACATTGGTGGATTTTTGGCTAACCATGGCTCTGATGCCGTCCCTAAAACCAATATTTTATCAGCACCTCCTAGGAGTGGCTTTATTATCTCTTTAAAAAAATCTTTTGATAGTCTGGTGGGGTCAAACATTTTTTCTTCTTTTGGAACTTTCTTATAAAACATCTTATCAGCATTATCCACTAGTATTATGGTCGGTTGCATCAATTGGCTGACTCGAACGACAAGTTGGAACATAGTTTTCATATTTTTGGGGCCTGGAAATTTATTGTAGACATTCATAGGTGATAAGTCTATCAAAATTGAGTTAGTTTCTGTTGCAATCGCGTACACTAAAGTTCGTTTTCCGGATCCTTTTGATCCAACGAGCAACTGCGCTCTAACGGCATTATGACATTCAGATCCCAGAGTTAATACACATCGTACCCTCACTTGTTCCCTTACATCGCCCATGCAAGGTGGTGGAAATGAAGGAGTCCATAATACAGCTCTCATATCAGCTGCAGCATAGTTTTGATCACCCCAATATTCGTCCAGGGTCGTACGCGGGTATTTCCGCACAATACCATTGTCGGCAAGTATTTGAAACATTGCAGCCGGACTTAATTTATCGGGCTTAGGAGGTTTAACTTTTCTAGGTTTTTTGCGCTTCTTGCTTTGTGGAGGCTTTGCAATACCAACTGCTAGATAGTCAGCTTTCAAGGAATTCTTCAAAAGAATTAGTTCTATTTTCATCATTTCATCAACTATAGGACGAAGTTTTAAATGAACATCTTGATATGCATTTTCAGTTATCAATTGCATAATATATCCTTTTATTGCATCTAATGGTGCATCAGGAGTATCTATGCCTTTCCACTGTGTTTGATATTCATTCCATGCTGTTAATAAGTGGTCTAAATTATGTCCAACTTTGAGATAAATTCCTGGATCGTTATCAGGATTTAATCGAGACTTTTTATAGTCGAGTAATCTTTTAGCTTCTTTAATTTTAGCTTCTTCTTCTAATCTTTTTTGTTCCAATTTGGCGGCAATTTTTTCAGCTTTTATTTGTTCTTTACTTTTAGGGCTTCCTGCTTCAGCTTTAAGCCTTTTTTCTTCGGCAATTTTCCATTCAACAAACTCTTCTATAGTAAATGTTTCACCCTTGACAATTAAAATAGAACCTCCTTCATCGGGCCAAGGAAATTCGTCAAATAAACGCACTGCTTTATACCAGTCTAGTAGCCATTGTCTTATTTCATCTGAAATATCTTCCATTATATCTCCTTCTCTTAATTTTAATACTCTGCTGTTTTCTTTTAAATTTTCTTGTACCCATTTTTCGTAGTACTTACGCCTGAAATTCCTCCTATCTTCTTTTACCTTTTCCAGTTGTATTTTGGCTGATGGTGGTGACCAAGATGGAATAATCATTCCTAATTTTAATTTAAGAGCGTTTTCTTTGACTCGTTCACGTTTGATTTCCATGAATCTTCTGTATATTTTATGAATAAGAGCTGCTGCTTTTATTCTTAATGCTTCTGGAGCTTGTGGAGCTTTAAGACCTGCTAGTTCTAAATATAAATTAGCATCTTTATTAAATTTGTGAACTTTTTCTCTTGTTACTATTCGAGATCTTTCCATTCGTTGTATATTATTAACGTGTCCATCAAATTCTTCTTTTAGTCTTATTTCTTCCAATTCTGCAGGTGACAGTTGCACTGACTCTTCCGATACTGAAAGTTCTTCACCCATGGCTAACTTCCTTTTAATTTCAGCTTCTTTTTCTTCCCTTATTCTTTCTTCTTCTTCCAGTCTCTCTTGTTCTTTTCGTTCAATTTCCGATGGTGTGGGTGTAGGGTCTCCAATTCTATTACCAGCAAAAATTTCGTCAATCACGTATTGCATTTCTGCTTGCCGTATTTCAAACGGATAAAAGAAGGGACATAATACCTGTACATCTTGAGGAACAATTAACATCTGTTGGAGAGCATTTTCTGGATATGTGTATTCAAAAACTTCTACTTCTTCTAACGTCACTTTTAATTCGAGCAATCGGCAAGTGATAGCATCAATGATTTTCTTAATAAATGGTCGCCTTTGGACTTGTTCCATTTGGTCATAGCAATCACATAACTTGTTGTAAAGATCACAGTATTTGCAGTAAACTCTTGATACGAGCTCTACGGCAGTTCCTTGTGGTTTTATGCCAACAAATCCTTCGGCGAGTTCTTGAAGACGTTGATCTTCTGATAAAGCCACTTTTATCTGCTCTTTGATTTTTAGCCATCGTTCGTAATAGTCTTTGTTTGACATGATGGAGTTTTAATTGAAAATTAAGATTAATTATATCATTTAAATATACATTAGTAAATGTAAAATTAATTATAAAATTATTAAAATACAGAACTACAAGTGCATCATATTGACAAGAAGCGTCATTCTCATTTTCTTTGTCTATGTCACAGAGGTCCATATAATCAAATTGGAAATTAAAAAGATTTTTCATTATTTTTAGGTTTTATTAATGACATCATAAATATGGTAAACATGTTATAAATTAAATACACACAATCTATACAACGAAATAAAATTTAAGTCTCTGTTTGTAACATTAAAATAACCGCTTTTTACGTAACGCATACGTAGGTAGGTACGTATACACAGTAATTTTTGTTTTTTAATTTTTGTCTGTCTGTTTGATTCGGCTAATCTCTGAAATGGCTGGACCGATTTGACGGACTTTCATTGGCGGGTAGCTGATGTACCTAATGAAAAGTAACTTAGGCTACTTTTTATATAGGCATAGGTTTCCCGAAGCGAAGCGAGGACGGGTTCTCTGGTTATAAATAAAATCACAGACTACAAGAGTTTCAATGAACTGCTCCTAAACGGTTGAACGGATTTCATTAAGCATACCGGTCCATGTCCACACAATATTAATTAATACACACATTACGTTTTCAATAATTTGTTTATCAAAACAAAAATGCAACTCCGGGCGGTCTAATGCTGTTTTGGTTGAAGAAAACAGCTAACTTTTTAGTGTAACTGTAATCCTAATTACCAAGAATTGCCAACCAGTAAGGGACGGACGACAAAGACCCCGGGTTCAACCCCGGGAGCACAATAAAAATGTTTCAAGTGTGCCTCCGTACGTTCCATTGAGCTGATCGTCAGCGCACGCGTTCGTCGCCTGTTTCCGGGACGCGACGCGTGCCGCCTAGCAAAGATTAAGCTAGGATCGGCAGCGGAAGCGTTTTACTAATCCCTACTAATATTATAAATGCGAAAGTAACTCCGTCTGTCTGTCTGCTACGCTTTCACGCCTAAACCACTGAACCGATTTTGATGAAATTCGGTATGAAAATAGAACTGAAGTTGGGAAAGGACATAGGCTACTTTTTATGTTTACTGTTACTTTTTACTTTAGAGACAGACGCTGCCGTGCCCCCAGATACATTTTTACATAATCGTGACGAACAAACCTAATAAATGTTGTCTCTTGTCGCATTTCGTAAGAATAAGTCTTAACCCTTCAAAAAGAACAGAGCAGTATAAACATTTAGTTCTATAATTTATTTTTACCCCAAACGCTTATTCTTATGAAACAGCGTATCTCTTATAACTTGTGACCGAACCAAAGAGCGTCGTCCAAAATGCAACGTAACAATGATTTATTCAGTATCCCTGTGTATTCATTACTGGTGTAGAAATTTAAGCCATTAATTTTGTTAACTCTGTCTCGGCCAATAAAACTTGTTAGGGGTGGAATTAAAGGATCAGAACGCTTAGTTTGCGAATGCTCACTTACAGATTGGCTGGTTTACATATTAATAGTTTGCCTGTTAAATGAGATTACACTAATATTTCATTTTATTTACTTTTTGGCAGTACATATACTAACCGTTCCACCACCAGTACGTTCCTATCTAATACAGAATTTACCCAACATAAAATATATAAATCAATCTCTCTGCCAACCGCACTGGAGCAGCGTGGTGGAGGCGTCCTCAGTTATGAGGAAAAACCCGTGCTCAGAAAGTAGTTAAAAAACTCCTGAAAGATTTTAAAACTTGATAGTCGCATATAATGTATAATAAATAAAAGGTCATTGTTTGGTTATTTTCTCACATTTCCTCATTATATCGAGAGGGTATGGTTAATCGGTACCGTGACAAATTCGGTATTCCGACGCCACCCAGCTATTTAGTGCGAGCGCGGCCGATCCGGAACCAAATGGCAGAATGATTGACTGTTCCATAGACTAGACAAGGGAGGATTGCCGATTCGATTTCGTGAAATTAACCAGTAATGGTAACTTTGAGTCATTTTACTGTAACGGGTACTTACGAGTGTTATATTTATAATGTTTTGGTGAGAATCAGGTATAGATAAATAGTATTTTAGAAGGGAAATTACAAAGTTTTTTTTTATTTACAGAATAGTCAGTCGATCAATAAGGAAGAGCAACCGATGCCCAAAGAAGAGAAGAGCGGCAGGAATATAGAAGGTACAAGAAGATAGTTATGTTTATAAATACGTGTAACTTGTATGCAGATATACGACTATAATTGACGCAGATAATTATTGGAAATTCAAAAATATCTACGAGTACTACTAATTAATATAAACTCCTATCTTTGTATCATATTAAAAAGGATCCAACAGTTTACCCTTGACGTATTAATATAGATAATTAAATCGCACTTCGTTTACAAAAAACTGAATAGCGCAATTAACTGAGCAACTAACCCTAAGTCAATATCAGTGGTATCTTTTATATCCGCATGAGAAAAATCAAAATGATCCACGCTTGTCACCACAAATTTGGGAACATGTCTATGAGTGCGCGCACCATGCAAGCATTGGTTACGCTTGGGGTCGATTGGACCCCTTGACAAATCTGGTCGATTGGACCCCTAACTGGATCTCTCAAGCTAGATGTTTATTTAAACTCAATTATGTGATTTACTTTATGATTCTATTAGTATATTTTTCATTGTTAATGATCGAGTAACTTTTTACCGATTCGACAGGTTCATAGTGCTGCTTTATAAATCTTCTTTCTTATGTCTTTTAGGTCTGTAGCTTTTTAGGGTTCCATACGTAAAAGGTAAAAACGGAACCCTTTTATATTACTATGTTACTATATACTATTTATATATATAGGTACAACGAGCTGTTGCCCGCAGCTTTGCTTGCGGAAATTATAGTTTTGCAGTGATAAGTTATCCTCTTAAGGGTTGATTTTAAAAAATCGTTGAATTACGTTTTTTATCCTTTTCAACCAAAAACCCAATTATGAATTTGCAAAGTATGTATTTGCTTTAAAATTTGGTTAACTTTCATACAAACTTTCAACCCTTATTTAATATACTTAAGGGCGGATTTTTTAAAAATTTAAAAATTCCAACTTCTTAGCTTATTACCAAAAACTTAAATACCAATTTTCACATTGTTTGCTTTAAAATTTGGTTAATTTTTGTACAACGCTTTATCCTCTATTTCCCCCCCTTTAACTTTATAAGGAACCTCTGCGCCAAGTATCATGCCTCCAGGTCTACCCGTTTAGACTCTAGCGTGTCTGTCAGTCAGTTAACATTTTTATTAAGTATGATGATTTAACATAAGCTTTGATAACGGCTTTTTCGACGGGTCTTTTATCAGTAAGAACCTCATAAGTAAATCTAATGTAAACACAATACAACACGAAGTACAAAAAGTTGTACCAAGAATCCTTAATAAACGGCGTAACATAGCATGTTGAATTGGGAATTCCAAATAGACTGTGTAACATAACAAGTCCGTTTAGGGTGCGCAATCGGTGAGATCTCATGTCGTACTCATGTCGCACTCATATCGTACTCATGTCGCCCTTAATTACTGAGAAACATGTGACGACGCGTGCCGGAATTTAGTTACGACGTAGTTAGGGCCGATAGGACCGCGATTGTTTTTTATTACAAGTTTTTGCAATACGCTTTCGACTGTTAGAGTTACGGTTCCGTATATGGCTGAATTGTGCTAAGCGCTGTGATAAAAGTTATTGAACGTTTATAATATTTATGAATAATGGTTTGTGTAATTGTATTACTTTAGTACATTTACTTATTACCTACATATAGTGCTGAGCAAGAGATCTTTGTAATTTGATGTAATGGATTATAGTAGAATCTTAGACCAAAAAAATATAATTAATAGACTCAGTGTTTAGAACAAAAAAGTGAGGTCAATTATTTTCTTTTTTTTTACTATCTGCCATATGTTATCGAGCATGGTCTGCCGAGCAATGTACCGGGGAAAATCACCATTTGTTATTGGCGTTGTTTTTCCCTACCCTGTCCTTTCCCTTTTTTGTTCCGAAGACTGCGTTTATATATTTTTTGGTCGGTGAGTAGAATTTAGGCCAAAAGTGGGCCTTTAGAATCATCATCATCATCATTACAACCCATAACTGTCCCACTGCTGGGCTCGGTTCTTCTCTCACAATGTGAGGGGTACAGGCCATAGTCTACCACGCTGGCCTAGTGCGGATTGGCAGACTTCACACACCTTTGAGAACTTTATGGAGAAATCTCAGGTGTGCAGGTTTCCTCACGATGTTTTCCTTCACCGTAGCAAGTGATAATTAGTATCTGAGGGCCTTTAGAATACTAAATTAAGAATAAAGTTCATTAGTAAATGAAACTTGCCTGCTTGAAGACCGTATCATTTGATATTTTTAAAACTTGAAAGACTACTGGCATCAATAGAACTCAGTTACGAAGACCTAACTGGCCACTAATACCTCCTGAAATCGACATCGGAAAATCTTTTCGAACATTTCCTACTAATCACAACTCTTCTTGCTCTTACACTTATAAACAAAGTAACGAGTTTTAACTCATCTTTGTCATACAGTTACAAAACGTTTCATCTTCAAAGGCTCGAGTAATTCTCTCGTCATTTACAATGTCCCAAGATACGGTACATTGAAACGCGTCAGTAGGCGAAATGATCGCGTCTTTGATCTGCCCAACTTCTAATTGCCCAACTGGTTCTTTGAGTTCACGCTCCAACTCGCCCACTTAAATCTTTGTGAGGCATTCATGGGGCGAGAGCAATTTTTATATCTCTACGAATAAATAGTAATAGGTCGGTAGTGAAATACCCTTTCTTTTATAGATGAGTTCATTTTCTGTAGAAGTGTACTGATGATTATTACGTACCTACCTATCTAAACATCTTATTTTCATGACTTTCACTTTGAAAATGACGAAGTAAAATACAATGTATTTTAGACTTTGTTGAAGCATTTAGATAACATCCAGTACTATATTTCATGAATAAAATATTCATAGAATAAAAAATAATCGTGTTGTCAATAGCCGTCTAGCGATAGGCTATGGTGGCTGTAAACGGGTGGGGCGTTCCCCATTAATCAGCGTGACGTCATGGCGAGATAACTGAACGGGGGTACTAGGATCCCTCACGAATAAATTATTGAACGGAACTGAATATGTACCGATACAGCCTCATGCATAATTAGATTATATTTTTCCACTCCTTCTTCCATTTGGAAGCTATACGATGAGCTAGTTTTCACACAAAATATGTTATGTATCTTTTTTTTTCACGAAATGGTTAGAGGTCAAAAAAGGAAAAAAATAAAGTCATAACATGACATACAACTCGTATGTTATTGAATAGTTTGACGGTTTGACCTGAGCGTATGCATCAATAGAATTATGGTCTCTATACAAATTATTTTATTGAGCAACAATGTTTCCTAACTGTCGTATAATGGTTGACAAAGTAAAACTACTTGGTTGCCGGACACCGACAAAGACTTCTATTAAAGTATTATCATATTACACCGAGTGCACAATCGGATCGGATTAGCGAATAACCGTAATGGTCGGCAACCGGTGCATTATACCTACGTCACAACTTGCATATCCTCTGTTTTAATTCAGACTGTTGAACCGAAGGTCAGACGGGAAGTTCTAGAAGTAATGATGACGGATTGAATGGACGCCGATTTATAATCTTATACTACAATACGAGCATTCATTGTATTTATATACCTATTATACTAGAATACCTAGCAGACGCTGTTCTGTCATATATTTCGTTTCTTAAAGTTAGTTTTTCACATCAGCCGCCGCCCTTAAATTTTCGTACATCTTAAGCACATTGGTCAACTTGAGCTATAACTGTTCACTATATTATATTACTTTATTAGTATTTCACTATAAAATAGCTGGTAGAATCTCGATATCAGCACCTCCTGCCGGCTCCATTTGTGGGCCTAAAGCATACTCGGTCCTTTTAAAATACTATACAAAACAAAATATGTGGCAGAATAACGTCTGACCAGCTTTTCAGTAAACCTTCCATATCGTTTCGGGAAATGGCAACTTAATGTAAAGCCGCAGGATTTCAATACCGTCCTGTCCCTTCTGTTTCTAGTTGCCAATGTATTTGCGATGTAAAACGTAAAATGAACGCAAAATTTCCAACTGTTCAGTTCTACCATTCAATAAGCGGTGAGGTAGTTCGAAGCAACTTTTGAATGAGTGTTTCCTCTGTTCCTAACTTGCCAGCCATTGAACAACATGAACGTTACAACTAGCATTACAGAGTAGCGAGAAAGTTTAAAAAACTTTGCACCGTCGCATCATACATCGGTGCGTCTCTATTGGCAGCTATAAGCATCAGACGTACGCTATTGCGTACAGCACTCACTATAGGTACTCACATATCCTTTAGAATTGAAAAACATTCCACGTAGTTGGTATGTTATTTTCCGCTTGTTTAATTGTAGACTGGGAGATTAATAGCCCAATACTGAACACGGGTCTCTTCTCTCATATAAGGAGTAGCTCCACCACGCTGCATCAAGGCAGATTGGTGGAGGACTTAGGCAAGTGTCGAAATGTATGCCACCTGAAGGTATCTGACATAGACTAACAACTATCGACAACGATAAAAACGGGGCCCAACTACTTAAAGTGTCCTCAGAACTACGGAAGCGCTTATTCAATATTAGCTTAAAAAGTCTGTTATATGGATCATGGTCCCTGCGAGACTAAAATTAATATGAATATTTTAAAATGTTTAGTGTCCGCGATGATAAAGGTTTAAAACTGTTTGTAACCCAATCACTTTTGGACTGCGACATAGTTGCTTAATTTTTTTGATGCTTGAGGCACTTAGGCGTTTGTCTATCTGGTGTATAATTTAAGCCCAAGTCCATCAAATCCAACCTTTATAGGTTTAAAAAAAAACGAAAAGAGCTTCGAAAAAATGTTGATAGAACCATTACGCTTCCCTTGGTTCGTCTTAGGCTGGCATAAGTCTGTCCTCGCGGAGCCTTATTTAATTTATTTTAATATTTTTTTTGTAATTAAAGTACTGAATCCTGAACCTGTAGTACGGACTTCTGAATCTTATCTTGCTTGTCTTCTTAAGGCTTACGATAAGCCTTACAAACTTGTACGCTTACGAAATGGAAGACTCGCACTTACCTGTACATTTTGATGCTCGCAATGTGTCGGATAACGTTGGTGTGGAATACCCTTTGCTGAGACCACCGGATAGTTTCTCGGTGCCTATAAAAAAAAACTTTTATGTACCTGATTGTAATGTTCTAGTCAAAAATTGTAAGGCCATGGTCTTTTATGCGTCAGAGTCGCTGAGTCACATCATCGATGATTAAAGAGTGCAACATACAGATGTGTGCAAGAATTTGTGGCGTTTTATTTCATTATCATTATAGTGGTATAGCTTTTTGTGTCTTTCTCAAAGTAGACGATAATACCTTTTATAGGGGCTGATGACCCCAGTTGTGTTGGTAAAGACCTTAACTACAGGAAATATGAGTGGATGCAAATTCGTGTTTTTAAAAATTCTTAATACCTA
The DNA here is from genome assembly GCA_001278395.1 of Lerema accius. Taxonomy (NCBI): domain Eukaryota; kingdom Metazoa; phylum Arthropoda; class Insecta; order Lepidoptera; family Hesperiidae; genus Lerema; species Lerema accius. The sequence continues at coordinate 48,919 of LGAG01003760.1, forward strand.
CACAGCGATTATTTATATACTGATCGCTGTACTTACATGAAATGCATTTCATTATAATTTTTAGATAAAATCGACGACGTAGTAAGAAGGCGTCAGATAAATAAAACGACCTGATAATTACCTCTGGCGTCATTAATTTCGCAATAAAAGCTCAATTCTCCCACGCTTGAAAAAAGTTAATGCATCGCTCGGTTGGGACCGACGCAATATGTTTTGGAACTATTTATTTATTGTATAAATATGCTGAGGCACTTTGGGGGTCGAGCAGAACGCATAAATCTGAAGCGAGAGGGGAGAGAGCATCATTACTGGTGTTTCTTTCGCACAATTAAGTGTGCATTGTCCACGCCATCGTTCCCATGAAATGGCAAGCATAACAGATACGGCGCACGCGCTTGCGCAACTCGCTCCATCTATTGTAACGTTAGGGAACTAAAAATGATGTCACTCGATAGTGCCATTATCGAGACTGATTTATACTTCGTGCGTGAGTGGTTTCTGATTGTACGATAATTGTTTGTTTGTGTCCCTTATCGCGGGGGATGATATTGTGGGAGTTTCGGAGATTGGCTTATTGGCTTAGTGGTGTCAATGGTAAACTTTTAATTTTAATGCCACCCTATAACTAGCTAGGTACTTGTGTAGTAATGATCTGTTATTTTATAAATTCTTTTTTCGACGATCAATCAACAGCACGTGAATCTTATTTTAGAGAGTAAGGATTTTATCTGAATTTAGATTTATACAATCTATCTGGGAAACAAGTAGGATAACACTATTACGAGGAAGTTGAGCTTGTTTGTTTTGATATATTCACAAGGGAACCTGTTTCCAGGAAAATACACAATCCAGGACAAAATTTTCTTTTAGTTGCTAAGTTTCATTCCAATGTAATCAACCGTTGATGTCTTATTTGGATACAAATAGAAGTGCCCATACTGCCATGCCAAGGGTAGGTACTTTTAATCGGAATAAATCTGGGTAGGTTTTATAGGACTTAAATTATGTCCAATTCCTAGATGTGGTTAATCTGTGTTAAGTTTCGCCTTAATCCATTCAATAGATAACGTATGAAGGAGACAAACATCCAAGTATCTAAACTAAAACATACTTACAAACTTTCACTTGTTTAATTAAATACTACACTACGATACTAATAGGTACCTACACTACTTTTTTATGCAATAGGAATAGCAAGGGAAATTGCAGTGTCACGATCAGAGTTCTTTTCGGTTAGGTTAATAATCGAAATCTA
>LGAG01003760.1:50309-62027 GCA_001278395.1 Lerema accius
TGCTAGTTGATTTGTAGTTCTTTTCAGTGTTATTTTTGGAAAAATTAGTAACTAGCAATCGCTGGCGACTCCGTCCGCGTAATTTTGCTGTTTCGCAATATTTTTTATTGCTGCTCCTCTCTTATTCATCTTAGCGTGTTACATAGCCTATAGCCTTCCTCGAAATATGGACTATCTTACAGTAAAATAATTTTTCAAATCGGTCCCGTAGTTCCTGAGATTAGCTCGTTTAAACAAACAAACTCTTCAGTTTTATGTTACTAGTATAGATTACTATTCGTAACTAGAACTGAATAAGTTAACACTGTTAGTGTTATTATAGTTATAGTTTTAACTATTTTATCTGACTTCGTACGTCATGTTGATATAGGTCATAGAACATTGGTGTACTGAATAAGAAAAAAGACCTCTTTATAATTCAGATTTACCGACTCATTTAACAGATACAGCGAATGATTTTAAACCTGTGTCGGCCGATCCCTCGTCTAATGAATATAAATTACAAACAACAAGCCGCCCAGCCCTTTATGCGATAAACATTAAAAAATCAATATACTTACATCGAGTCGGACGTAAGGTGATTTATTCGATACGATGCTATCTAAAGTACACTCTAATTGACGAATGCTGTTGCTGCTACCATAGAAAACTTTGAATTACATTTGCGGGTTAACCAGGAATAGTTTTCGATGGATATGACTGTTGTAAGAAAGACAGTCATTGTGAAATATTAGAAAAAATACTTCATACCAAAAATTTATCGTTAAATAATAAGTAGGTATGTAAAATAACTATAAATACATTTTAAACCAGTTATAGGCCTACAATTTTCGTGTTGTATACGAGAATATCTTACATGGGTAGAAAATGTCGCATTTATAACAGTAATCTTACTAGTTACTTGCAACCGTTGTAAAAATTATACTAACATGAAGAATGTAAAAAAAAATGTTTGAATATAATTAAACTTTTGGACAGCAGAATGGAGCCACCCTAAATATCTAATAATATTTTGACTCCCCTTATTTTTCTCTTTCAGACATAAATAAGTCTAGGAGCACTTTGCACTTTTACGTTTAAGTTACTTAAACAATAAAATTATGTTATGTCACAAAGAAAAATTAGAAAAAATGCAGGGTGGCGATTCTAATGCACGGGAGTGTATTAAAAGCGCCGTCAGCTTATCCAGCTAGTAGCTACTCGTATAACTAACTAAGCAAACTCACTAACTCGATAACGACTTATACCAGTTTTAATCGAGCTAAGCGACCGAGGGCGTGCTACAATCATTTTCGTGTTAGCAACTCTTTAACACAGCCCCTGTTGGCTTATAAATTTTAATATGTTTCTCTTAATGACTATAAGATTGAGGGTGGCCCTCACAGCGCGTGGATTTGCACTTATTTAAATAATATCGTACACGTCTCTATACTGTTGTTAATATTTGGATGTTTAGGTCTGGACATTATCTAGATCAAATCATAGAAATGTCACACTTAACTAAGCATTGTATGCAAAGCTTGTAAGCCAGCGTGGTAAAAGAAGCAATGTTATTTTGTTAAATAAATGAAATGTCACATCAAATCACATTACCTAACTTAATATCAACGCCCAGCTACAGCCACCAATAATAGAACTGAAATTTCGAGAAGAGATGACGCATTTCAAGACGTATTTTAAAACTTTTCTCTCTAGGGTTTGAGAAGGAAATAAAGTTTGTTTTAAACGTCAGTATTTTTATCAAGACATGAAAACAGGCATTTATGTTTCTAAGATATTGGCGTTTTGATCAAGTTTTTTAATAATGTTTGAGATCAGTCATTGATGTGAAGAAACTAACGGCTAATATTATCTGTCTAGATTCCCCTAGTAGGTACATCTGTTAGTTTTGCAATAAAAAAGAAAGTTAAAACTTCAAACAAGAGTTTATGTTTAAAACTGAAGTCTTCAAAGCAAGCGACCGGTAGCGAAATCAGGCAAAAACAAAAGGAATGTAACATTAAACATTCACTTGCAGCGGTAGGCGAGAGGCAGCCGTACCGCAATGTTTGAAATGCACTGACGAAAATTCAACTGCAGAAATTTCCAACACAATAAACCCCCTCGTTAAAAGTCAGGAAACGCGCTAACGCACCCCCGGGTAAGTTCGAAATAATGAACTCTACGGAGATAATAAAATTTTATTTTCGCCGCCAGTATTTATAAGATGCGATGATCTGGTGGGGGCGTGGACGTGTTGCCATGGCAACAGGGCAAAGTGCCCCGCACGCCCCCATTTCGCTCCCTTGAGCGATTGTAATCTCTGGAAGAAGTTCCCCACCTTGCCTTCCTACCTACAGCCTCCCTGGCTTAACCTGAAAGGGTTCAAAACCCCCGGAGATCCGCTCTAAACAGGATTCTAAGTCCCTTTCGTAAGGTAAGTTTTCGTCTGCCATTACTAGGAGGCTACGGTTTGTGCAATCGATATTCTTTGAGCTCGGTCCCTGTATATTTAAGTATACATATGCCGTTAACAATGGACCTTAAAAATAGCGATATCTTTGCAAAGCGTCGGGTGTAAAATTTAATGCCACAACTCGAGAGCTTTTACCAAACTGTCATACCGTCTTTATGTTTCGAAAGTAAGTAGATACTTTACATATATGTGAGATACATAGGTTAGCGACAAGATGCAATGTCAAATACTAGTATACAGATTTTTCAACCTTATACTTCTTTTGATAGCAAACTAATGTCACAGTCCATTGTGGACTTATATTTTTATGGTTACAAAACTAATGTGATCTGTGTACGGGTTTCTCCCTGTTTTTTTAGGATAATTTTCAGAGCTTATACATGACACTGCTTTAATGCAGATTGATAAGCAAATTGAGTATGAGAAGTTTCTTATACCTGAACCCTATTAGGTTTAACTATTGTTTAACGTTTACCTACTAAAACACAATTTTTAATTAATTCGCAACTACTCGTTTAAGTCTCTTAACTTAATTTATAACGTGACTTAGTCTTAAGTTCAGCAGGGTACACTATCAACAAAAGATTGGCACTGATTCAAGGATGGCTGACTCAGATGTCTTTTTCCTAAGATAAGATAGTACGTAAAATAATAAGAATTAATTGTAAGCAAATCGCTAGAGGAATTTGGTGGATTGCGTCTGTCACCTATTCAGCCAAGCAAAATTCTCAGTAATATAGGCTTATAACTCACCTATGTTTTTGCTCTTATCCAAGGATCCCAGCATAGAATCATCTGTTCTTGGAGTTCGACCGAAGCCAAGTGTGGCGCTGGTTGAGTCTTGGCCGAGTTGACCTCCATAGAAATCTCCAAATGCAGTAGCCGTGCCCAACAACCCTGACCGGTCTTGTAAAGCGGCCTTAGCTTTTTCTACACTCTGCTTCAATTGCTCAAAGGTAGACTGATGTAGGCGGTAGGGGGGCCAGTCCGTAGCAGGCCAAGGCTCTTCCTTCAGGGCGGTTCGCTTGAGTTCGAGAGCTCCGGCGTAGGAACAACTGCTTTCATACATCGCAGCCTTGATACCCGCCCGAAGCGCGGTGGCACACTTTATTCCGCGGAAGTTAACCCTGAAACACAAGAATTTTAGTGTTACTGATTGCCGTATAGTTACGCACTTATGTCGTGAATTTTTGAAGAGTTTAATGTTTCGAAAGTTGAAGGTGAGGGGTGATGTTTTACTTTTGTCGTTATATTTAATTTCTCGAATTTTGTTTATTTGTGTAATTTAAACCCAAGTTATAAGAAAAGGTAGCTAGTGCCCTTGTTCCTCATTTGGCAAGTCTTAGTGGAGCCCTACTGAGCCTACTTTCCGCAAACAATAAAGGCTTTGTTTTGTCCATTTCGATGTATTCTGACAAAATAAGTGTAGTAGGTAATAATTTTAACAACTGTATGTACCTGATCTTCATAAATAATTTAGCTATGCTAAAGTCTAAATATTGTTTTTATCATTAACTATTCTTAGGCAGTTACTCTTTAAAAATACTCTGAGGTATTATTATGGTATACACTGATATAACACAAATTATATGAAACGTAATCTATCTCAGTGTACACAACAATTTCGACGACTCGTATGGCGCAATGGTTACCATGTCGGATCGCCGTTTAAAGGGTCCTGGGTTCTATTCCCAGCGGGGTCGAAATTTAAATTTCTATTCTCGGTCTGGATGTATGTTTGTGTATTTCTGTGTTGTCCATGACAGCCACGACGCAGGTAACCCTACTGTGGGGCTATGAGTGTTATATGTATAGCCTTACTTATTTATTCAAGAGATGTTTTATATTAACGTTACCAAAGGCGACGTGAGATTCATCTTAACAGTAAATATTAGTACCTGTTGCACAACTGTATTATGTTAACTTTTGCGTAGTGCCATTTGATAGAGGCCGAGCATTACAGGGCTAATCTGTTAGTCAAGGTTAGGCGTTAAGAATAATAATAATTGTTCAGCTTTTTTAGATAAAAATGCGCCCTTGTCAAGGCATAGTGTTACATATGGCACTTGGCCTTTACCACGTTCACCAGCAACTCTTCAGCCATCAAAAGAAGAGAATAAAAGAAGAATAAGAAAGAAAAAAAAGAGCGAACACAGAATGTTAGCAGCATTTTCATTACCTTCTAAAACTGTTAGGTACATTTATTTTAGATTCCGCAAACAATCCTTCTCCGGTATAATTTCTTTTGCGCGATAATTTAAACATAAATTGGTACCTACCTAAACTATGACAATGTTAAGATTTACAAACAAATCTCACCTCATGTCGGAAATTCTTTTTCGTTTTGGGCGCTTGGTATCTTTCTTCGTCTTGTCCGTGGTGAAAGGTAAAGTGGTATCACATATCCGTGATACCACAATCGCTAGCTATTCAAAACGCACCGAACCCGAATTAAGCGACTGCTATATCTAAGGGCTATCCTCTTCACTCGCGATTCTATTGTGTCACAATACATCCTGTATCTCCTCTTACAACGATCAAGACCTTGCAAGCCATATTGGCCTTTCCTACCCTAAGTTACGGTTCACAATTGAAAGTCAGTTTGGTCCTTCGAGCGTCCTCTATCCATTGAAAGTCTGTCACTGTCCTGAACGGTGAAACAAATCCGCCGCGAATTTATTAAAAAATGGAAGATTTTTTTCGCTTTTTTTGGTGAAAAACTATGGCAATGGTACCGGTCCGGTGGCCTTCCAACGACTGTATACGACGCGCCTGCGCAGTACGCCAGTTCACAAATTGATTGCATCCGGCGTAAGGGAAATGTGTCGTATAACCAATTTATATTACCGAACGATTTGACCACGGACTCCAACTAAAAACTTACTATTTCTATACAGGAACATCATTGGCACGAGCGGTCCCATCCTCTTGGTCTTGCGTCGCAAATTCTACTGATAAGCGATCATCTCGCTAGGGACCTTCTCTAAGTCGGAGCGGCCTTTCAATCAAAGATAATTGAGATTACCTAACAATGTGCGTCAGTAATCTATGAAATAATAGCCATCACACTTGAAGTACGAGGGGGGCAGCAATTGCTATTTATTGTTTCTTAAGATTTGTTTTTTTTTATTATATAGGCTTTCTTTAATAACAGCTACTTGTTCGTTGTTTACTTAACACTTATCTTTCCAGGGCAGCAGATTTATGCAAGAAAAATGATCATCATGATGTCAACGACTCTGATGAGTTATTAGTGAACAGAATAATGAGATAATTTTTTTAGCATATCTTTCAAATAACAAAACTTATAAAGGCATAAATATAAAACTGTATGATAAAAAAATACTAACTGCCAAAGTGCTTTTTATCACTTATTTTTGTACGTAAGACTCGTCAATCAGTATCAGTAGTCGTCATCAATTTAATTTGTGCAACCAAAGTTTGTATAAACTGTCAATAACTGTCAAAATGTCAAATTTTATTATGAGAGGATAGCTAGGTACACATTGAACTAGTAACAATAAACCCCTCCTGGTCCCATTAGGCCCTGTTAGTGTGTTTCTGATTGTTAGCATCAGTATATGCGGTTGATAACTGTATCCGTTTGTGTAGATAACGTACCTAAGTATAAATCTATATAAAAATCAATTGCTGTTCGGTAGTCTTGCTAATACTCAATAACGGCTGGGCCGATTTGGCTAATTTTGGTTTTGAATTATTTGTGGAAGTCCAGGGAAGGTTTAAAAGGTGAGTAAATGTGAAAAAAATGATTTTTTTTTATTGATTTTTAGGCGTATGAAGTTGCCGGGTCAGCTAGTTTAATATAAAAATCAATGCAAAATACTTTACTCGTATGATGGTCGTTTCGGACTGGTTAAAACTTATGTACCTATTAAACATCTGTTTATTTATCATTGTTCCATTGAAAATGTTTGGTTATCCAAGGGTTCATAAACATTTGACGAATTTTATCAGTTATCTAGATTATTTATTTTTTTCATTTTACTTTGATTATCATCATTCACTTTTACGATTTTTTTTTGACGTACACAACGTCTTTAAGCTGTCATACAGGGACAATCTTAAAAATCTAACGACAAAATTGGGGATTACAGGTTGGATTAAGTTTCGGGTTTATTGTGTCCATCCAAAATTAAATTATACAGTGAAAAATCGCGCGCGGTGCAGGTGGAAGCACTGACATTTTGTGGTTATTTTACGACGTAATTACACGAAGAAGTATATTTTATACAGGAGTCACGTACAACACACGGCCGTGTCCATAACATAGCTCTATACCCATTTCTTAATATACATAATATACCTCTGTACGCACTTCGTCCTATTATGCATCTAGGTCTATTGGTTCAGGACCTGCCTGTCAGTCAATCACCGTTAGCATTCTACTAAGTAGATACTTTTCAAATTGTGTCATGGTTATAACAATATAGCGTCTCCGTCGCCAGCTTGTTATTCCACCGGAGACATCTAGGAGGGGGCAATCTTAGTCACGTGGCGTAAAAAAAAGATTAAAATATTTTTTACAGTAATTCTTAGAAGGTTTAAACTCTTTATGCCACTTATGTACGGGACTTTCTTAATAAGTGATGAGGCCTCGAGCATCCACACTGCTCCAGTGCGGATTGGTGGAGGAATTAGTGGTCAACCTGAAAGCTTTTAAAACCTGGATTTTTTTAGACTAGAACTAATCTCATGCTATTAATTGTTATCTTTTAACGTGCCCGCTGAAGCACGGATAGATTTTAACAACAGTTGGTAGCGTGCGTAAATCAAAAAACCGCTGAGGTAAGAGTGTCACTATCACCTAATATCAACACTCAAAAGTATTATGCAGTGAATGTATCTATATGTTATCGTCCTGACTGTTTCTGACCGCGTGGGCGCACGCTCGCGCCACTTTACTGCAGGAAGTCTGTACATTAGCTTATTATATCCGACAAAAACTGTCATCCGTTGGCCGGCGTCCGACTTGAGGTGTTGCGGCCTTCCCCTCTGACACGTGCCTTGCAATAAATGATCATCAATATACTCATCTTATGTAATTTATTCAATTAGTTAAAGTAACTATTTACTACTAAGCATGCTAGCTATTTTGCCCGAGTTTAGTAATTCAGCGGGAAATGCTGTCAGCGGTCTAGGTATGATGCCCAATTGCCCAATTTAAATTATTGTAAAGGAAAGAAAGAAATTGTGAATTACAGAGCATAAGGTTATGATTTTATAAACGTAAGTAGTACCTGGTCTACATTAAATTTTACAGCGGATTATTAAATAATATAATATTATATGTAAATTAAATAATTTAATGTAGGTATTTATATTTTTGGTAAAAATAATTTAAGCGTCTTTATTTTTATTATATTGTGTATTTTTTGTTATTAGTTAATATTTATTCTATTATGTCATTCAGATTTCGTTTTAATGTTAAATACTGCATTGCATACACTGCGTTGCATATTGCATCATTATCTATACAACATTAGCGATTAACTTAAGATACTTTTATTGGTAATGAGCAATAATAATCATCCTTAGATATTTGAGAAATTTAAAAGCGACGGCAACTCTATGACTTCAGTATCTTTTGTCGGCTATTTCCATAAAAAACGATACGTAGTAAGTACTTAGTTTGTAAGTCAACAATAATTTGAAGTGAGTCGAAGATTTAGCCAGTCGAGGACAGGAAGCAGTTGACAGGTAAGTACCACAGTGCTCTCTCGACCACTCGTGCCAATTCATTGAAGTAATGTGTTAAAATGAACAACAATTTGACTTTTCCGGGCAATCTGTATAATTATATTAATAGATGGTATCAGTGATGTAACGAATGCCATTTTTTTAACATTCGCGAATGCGGATGCGAATGCGAGTATCTGCCACCGACATTCGCGAATGCGAATGCGAATGCGAATATTCAGTATTTCCTTTAAATTTGGCAAAAAATTAGCATTAAAAATTTTATTTCATAAGATTTAATAGATGATAAAATAAAGGCTGATAATGTGGACCGGAATGGTAAAGTTTTAGTCGATCACACCGGAATTTAAAATAAATAATAATTATCAGTAGATCAGTTTTGGAGATCAGACCGGAATAAATCGATTAAGAGGTTAAGTTACTTACTATTTCTTGAAATTAAAATCATAATAAAATTATAATTTAAAAAATTAAACCAATTTCAAAAAAGGTAACTGAAAAGTACGAAATAACGGATTAGGAACATAGAATTTCTTTTGAGGTTGGTGTGGTTTCACTATGATAACTATATTGCCACCGACCTCAAAATAAATTCTATGTTCCTAATCCGTTATTTCGTACTTTTCAGTTACCATTTTTGAAGTTGGTTTAATTTTTTTAAATATTTATTTTATTTTATACTTTTTAGTTTACACTTTTACTAAAAAGAAGATTATATTATGGCAATTGTGATAAATTATATGCTACCTAGAATTTGACTAAGGCTTAGATCAGTTTTCCCTTGGATAACACGCTAACTCGTACATATAACTCGGACCATTTGGTCCGTACGAGAATTTTTTTTTTGGAAATTCGATTTTTTTTCATGCACACTGCAATTGGACCAGGGTTTTAAGACATTTTCTCTTTGACACCATACCTGTAGCTCGTAATATTAGGACATGCCGTGACACGTTTTACTCTATATCTCAGAAACTAGTGAACCGATTTGGATAAAATTTATACTGTTCCCTAATTTGGAGTGAGTTTAGTCTGATAAAAAAAGAATGGTTCAAATCCGATCACTAGTTTCTGAGCTACGCTTGGACAATCAATCAAACATACCCACCCACATACATACATCCATGAAAATTTGTATACTTTTAGATAATCCTATGTAAAAATTTCGCAGTTTCAATAATAATACATACCTACATACATGTAGAATAGATAACCCCTCTTTTTTTTTGAAATAGGTTAAAAAATAAAATTAATTTTATATTTATTAACCTATTATCATAGCCAAATTGTCTTTTTTTGTTAATAATTATTCGCAAAACATTCGCAAAAAATTCTGCGAATGCGAATGCGGATACGAATATGTAAAAACATGCGAATATTCGCGAATGCGAATGCGAATGCGAATATTCGTTACATCACTAGATGGTATGTTGCTGTGATGGTATCGTGAGTTATTTGGAAGCTAGGTGACGTAACGTTTGGCCTTATTTACAACATAAAATACATACCGGTCAAAATCATAACCCTCCTTTTTGCTTCGCCGTAGTCGGGTAAAAATTAGTGCGTTATTGGTTGCCTTTCTGTAATGTCATTGTTAGAGCAATAATAAAACGCAGATGACGCTGTAGCATTATGCAAGATTTTGAAATTGGAATAAGAATAAGAAAAAAAAATAAGACGCGGTAAATCTTGCGTTCGTATTGTACTCCGCCATTATTCTAATACCCAATGTCCCTTGTTCTCAAATATTGAATTTTAAAACTAAATAAGATATTTGATATTGACCAAGTATTAAAAGCGGCAAAGGCGAACGGACTTACAAATAGAATATCGTGACAATAATGATTGAGAAGCACGACAAAGCTTAAGAACATGATTTGAGGTCAGAAGTCGGTCAAAGTAAGGGACGTTAGTAGTATTATTTAAAATATTTTTACTGATATTTGAAACGATCATTGCGGCAGCTTGCATCCATCTTGGTGGAAAAATTGTTGAGCGCTTTCTGTGCTCTCAAGAACACAATACCTAAACCTTCGATGCCGTTTGTCATCAAAAGATATTTATTGACATTAAAATGGTTGATTTATACCAACCCACATTAGGTAATAAAATAAGTGTACTTATAGTAGATAGTATTCGCACGAATTAAATTACGCCTACAAAATAAAAAAATCAATAATGTATCAAAATTCCAAACATCTATCGTTAGTATTGTAGGCTGGGCGTTGATATGTTAATCAGGAAATTGTCTTAGAGATTAAATTATAAATTATCATACTTAATAAAAATGTTAACTGACTGACAGACACGCTATAGCCCAAACGGGTGGACCTGGAAGCAAAGGTTCCTACTAAACAACTAACTAAGAACTAACTAACTAAGAACGGATTTTTGGAAATTCACACTTTAACTAGGGAAATAGGGGATGAAGATTAAGATGATTCGATTTAGCCATTTAGATTGGGAACTATAACTTACGCAAGCAAAGCTGCGGGCAATAGCTCGTCATAATATAAAAAGTAAAAGTACAATAAATTTTAATTAAAGATTTGAGCCCAAGTTTGTCTGCCTCTAGTTTGTAAAGGGCGTAATAAGAATTTTCCATTCAAAGGCGGGGTCTAACGGCAACAGTAACTTATCACGGAGTAAATCGACCGAATATTCAGGGTCTATCGCTGTCAATGCGAATTGTAAGACAAGGGTCGGCCGGGCAAGAATGGAAGGCTATTTGTAAAAGAAAATTCATGTTGAATGTAGAAGGTTCCTTCTATACTCGATTTGAGATAGTTACGTAAAATTGTTTTATACACGCAATGTATGGGTTGTTATCAGATATTCACTATTCTTTCATAAAATCATAGCTACGAGTATAATATAGGTAGGCCGTGAACCTACTTTATAAAGAACAAAGGGTAAAGTAAAGTACTTAAAATACAGTAAGAGTAAATTATTTACACCTACTTATTAATACAATACTTTAGTTCCAATTTCAAAATCATAATACTGCGCTAACAATAGCATTAAGCATATTTAGCTAATAGGTTAGGGCACTTATTTTTTATACCACAGTGCCCACACTCTGCGCTAATAATGATATAAAAACACATTATATCTTGTCCAGGTTATAGCAAATATTGACGACACGCCACATTTGCCCCCTAACGCAGTGAACTTTGTCTTTTGTAAATAAGAATTGTAACAACACGGACTATACTAAAATGTTTGACATTCCTTTATAAACAGGTGGCTAGGGTCAGATAAAATACAGGGACAATTCTATTCAATTTGTCATCGATAGCTACAATAGCGACATTCCTTTGTTTTTTCCTTCTATAGTCGGAATTTTAATTCGATTCCAGATTTGACAATTTCAGTGTTGCAACGAAATGACAAGTAATAAATAGTGACGTTGCGAAATTACTCGATACGAAAATGAAATATTTCCGAATCGATTCCATTCGTTTAGTATCTAAACAACTACTACTTTAAGCATCACTAAGTATTACCAGTAATTTAAATATTTTTGAATTGATCAATTTAATTAT
>LGAG01003760.1:62231-72475 GCA_001278395.1 Lerema accius
AATTTCAGCTTTCTAGCTATCACGGTTTATGAGATACAGCCCGCTGACAGACAGATAGACAGCGGAGGCTTAGTAATAGGGTTCCGTTTTTCCCATTTAGTTACGGAACCCTAAAATATAAAAAAAATGAAAATTTGGTGATTTTGGTGGCTCTAATCATTCTGCACCTATAACTGAAACTGTATGAAAGAAGTTTTGGGGTCATCGCTTAAGAGGATATGTAGCTGCATAGGCATAAATGGTAGCCAAGCCATAATAGAATATTAATTAATTCGGTTGATTTACGTGAATATTATACAACAGTGGTCGCGACGCTTACTTAAAGCATGCTAGATTTATGTCTGTATGTTAATAGATGGAAACGGCTGAATAAATTTGCGTTGCTGTTTCGTGCGATATCTCTGTGTAACAAGAAAATATTTTCGCGTACAGTATTATTTGTGTTTCCTGTAACCTTACTTATGAATATACTCGTAAAATGTGAAAAGAAAATGCTAAACACTGAGGTTATCCGCATCTACAAATGTACAATAATAAAACTTTCTGAATCAGATTAGGTTTCCTTAATCTAAGTAAAGGAACAGTAGGCGTAACCGTAAGTAACTTAACTACTACTGTAGATGTTCCACTAACATCTTAATTAAACATGTTTTGCTAGGACGTTAAATTAATAACATCCTTCCAAAAATTAAAGCTAAGAGAAAATTTTATTGTATCGTCTTAGAAACAATGGATGTCTTATACAAGTCTCAAAGAATCTCAACAGCGTGATTCAGATTACTGTACAACGCCATCTGTTGGTTCGTAGCAAAATGATTATATGAATTGTGTTGGTAAGAAGCTGCGCAAGCACCGATGGTTGTGTCATCCAACTTAATAATTATCCGTCCATCTGAACCCAAACTCACTAATTTAGGAAACTGGAAAATTCGAAATACTTTTAAGACCATGTTCGATGCTGGCTCAAAAAAACGACAAAAGTATTTTTTTAAATATTAGAATCAAAGTTAAAAGTAATTTTTAAAGTACGGAGGGTAACTGAGTATGATTTTTTTTCTCGTTTCGTAGATTGTTTTTTTGTGGGTTTGTTGGATTTATTTTTGATTAAGGTTTGTTTATCTACTAAGTTCTAAAGAGTATTTTTTATTAATGATACACAATTTGCTACGTTATTTAAAATTCGTAATTTATAATAAAAATAAATATGGGAATTTGAAAAGTAAACCATTAACAAAATGACAATGTATTTATGAATTAGTATTCCTACATGATTCAAAGGAAGGCAACTAGTGTCTTTTCTATAATCGCAATTTAATTATAATTACAATATTAATACCTATAACTGGAGAACTGGACAGACGACGTTCTGCATAATATTTTTATCCTTTTAGTTTGTTTGTTCCCTTAGTTTATCACAACAACAAAATTAAATATTTTCAACCTTAATTTCTCATGTTTATTAAATTCTCACAAACTTTGACAACTTTTATTATTTATTACGGCGTTTTAATATTTCTAATGTCCTAGATGGTCCCTTGATTTTAAGTATATCGACCTCAATAAGTCAGTACCACCCAGAGACCCAAATATGACCTTATTTTATTTTTAAAGGTAGTCGAACCGATCTTAAAGATCAGTTGAGCACCCTTTCAAAAATGCAGCGGAATGTTAAATTCATTAGCGATTAGAATTTACTATTACTACGTACCTCTTATAACGGTCTCAAGGAATCTCAACAGAGTGATTCAGACTTTAGTCTTTATACCGCCATCTATTAAGATTATTGCAAAAACGATTGGTAAGACGCCCGCGCCGGCGCACTTGGCCATGTAGTTGTCATTTAATGGTTCATATCTGAAACTTTTATTATTTTGTTTTAAAGGTTGATTTTTCGATCTAATAGGTTTTTCTTTAATTTTTGACAAACAATTAATACACGAGAGTAATAACCATGATACCTACATGTAGATACCTACTTAATAATTTATTTTTTGTTTTTGTACTTTACCATTTTCAATAAGATGCAATAACATAACGCCACCGTCAAGCGTAGATTAAGAAATAAAGTAGGTAGCTAAATACTCATTTGTACTATCTCATAGGAAAACATTTTAAAAGAATATTATGCATATTAGATTTTACATTCTTTTTAAAAGTGTACTTAGAGTAACAGCTACGAATATTTTCAACATAATTATTCTCAAAGGAGGCAGAGAACTGTTAGACTTTTAGATAGTTGTATATATAGTGAAATTTCTGAAGGTTTCCATTTTACCTTGAGAAAACCCTTGTAGACATAAATCTAGCTTCCTATTCAACATCAGAACAGTTGTAGGTAGGTTATAATTCCTTGAATAATATTCACATAAATCAGAATTAATTATTACCCTACTGCATTTACGTGAACAGCGTAGATGATGTATGTAACCTAACTATATCTACACACTGAATGTTATAGTCTTAATTTCTTTTTCATTTCGGTTTAACGTATTAGGTATTTAGGAAAAATTAAAAAATAGCCTCGCATAGTGATTGGATGAAATAAATACAATTTTCGTGATTTTTGCAAGGTTTCCATTTTTAGCCGTCGGGAAGGGAAAAACCAAGTTGCTAATAAAAAATAGAAATTCGCAAATGGATTTCTACATTATAAAAGGATCTTAGCAGTTTATTAAAGTCTACGTAGAATGCATCGTTAACAAATGGTTGTTACTTTCTTAATACTGATGTGGCATACCCTAGTCTAGTATTTTATAGAATCGATTTTTATTGAAATAGCTGACAAACATGCCGACAGTATATAGTTATAGTATCATCATCATCGTAACCCATAACTGTCCCACTGCTGGGCTCGAGTCAGCTCTCAAAATGTGAGGGGTACAGGCCATTGATAGTCCACCATGGTGGCCTAGTGCTGTCACATGACTCCTTTGAGAACTTTGTGGGGAACTCTCAGGCGGCAGGTTTCCTCACGATGTTTTCCTTCATCGTACCTAGCAAGTGATAATTAGTAGGTAGCTAATACCTACGCACATATTTTTTTAAAATTAGAGGTGTGTGCCGGAATTTGAACCCAGAAATCACTTACTTAATGGTATCTAATGTCTTTTGTTGTCTTAAGGCTTTGCCAAGGGATCTCAATGACCGATGAATCAATTAGGTACTAAAATTGTAATTATGTATGCATATTTATTTTATTGTAGTGTAATGTAAATTCTTTGGCTATTTTCGTCGTGTGAATTGTAATGAGGAAAAGCATTAAAGAGAGATGAAGATGAAAAAAAAAAGTAATGACATTTGCTTTATAAGACATTTACTATAAGAAAATTGTATTCATGGACCTCAGCGGTGAACCTTTTTGAAACAAATAAAGTGAAATTTTAAATAATAAAGTAGTTATTTTAGTACATTAACCGAATCGTATAAGGACCAGGATGAGAATGTAATGTGATTTTCAGAAATAATTGACATTAAAATTACATAGTTAAGGTATTTAATATGTAGCGAATCTTTAATTGAATACTCAGAAAAGTCTCTGTACCTAAAATGCAGCCTTCTCTGCCTTAGTTTAAAAAGTGTGTTTTTGCAATATGTTGGGCGAAAAACAGCTTCAATCTATGGTAAAACAGAGTGCATACAAATCCTCTGGCCGATAACATCTTACCTTCACTCACGCGTGTCCACCGCCATGGCTCACGGAAACCTTCACGCCACTATCACAGTCCATTTTACACCCGACGGCGGGACTACGACAAGCCGACGTACCGGATACGTCACGTTACGACCCGCGGAAAGACCGGGGTATTTGTCTTGTTTGCGCGGGAAAAAAATAAACAAATCGATATATCGGAGGAGCAGGCGAGCGTCCGCGGACAGGAAACCGGGATAATAGCGAGGTGCCTCGTCCGGTGGTCGGAGACAAGCGGGGATGGGGGTGGTTTTCGGAAGACTCGCCACGCCCCAAGGCGGGGCTTAGGGTCGCCTGCGCGGGATAATCGCCGTCGGGGAGATGCGGTGTCTGCACCCTCAGAGTCTACGTTACGCTCCAGAGACTACGGTCCTAAGACTCCTTTACATTCATGTAGGTTTCGGGAAATGGATGTGCCTACCTGCTCCTTTGTTCGGCAAGTGGTGCACGCAGGGTGTGAGGTTGTATTGGGACCTCAGAATCCGCACGGTGGATACGGTTGACAGTTCTGACAACTTTTGCATGAGGTTTGTATTAAATTTGTTTGTAAACAAGTTTATAGTTTGTGTTAGATATTCCTCGTTTTATTACAATTTGTACTTTGCGTTGCTGTGTGAAGGAATAATCAGTAAGTAACAGGATTGGTTGTAATAGGTTGTCAGTGCAGAGCGAACGGTTGCGGGTTTGATTTGTCTCTTATATTTATTTGATAGACATAATGCTGATTGCGTCTTGATTCTGCGTCTAGACGCTGGCGACAATTACAAATAATATATGACTACAATTGTTATTATTCTAACATGCTGAACCGACAGACATTGTCCTGTTGCAATACACCTATTTATATTACAATCATTAACCAACTTAGCGAATAACTTTTGAATGCAATTTATAACGGGTGATTCATTTAGAGGTACTTTTTTTGACTATGGATTTTTTGACAAATTAAGGGTGTATCGTGTTAACATTTTATGCCAATTTGTTCAGTACAGTTTGACATTTCGTCATGGAATGACTTAGCCCCACTCAGCCTCTACAACTTATTCAGCTGTACCTACTACGAAAATCAGCGTTCTAATGGTGACCGTTTTCGTTCTATGCTAACAGGCTATTTGTTTCCTGAAATTGAAGCCCGTAATCTCCAGGACATTTGGTGCCAACAAGACGGCGCCACATGTCACAGAACACGTGAAACCATTACTTTATTGTGTGAACAACTTGGTGAAAAGTTAATTCCGCGTTTCGGACTCACTGGTCCAATTCACTGGTTGGCCGCCTAGATCCTGTGACATCACACCCCTAGACTTTTTCCTTTGGGGCTATGTTATGTCCAATGCCTATATTGATAAGCCGGGTACGATTGAGTAACTGGAAGCCAACGTTACTCGCGTTATTCGACAAATATTAACCGAAATGCTTGGTCGCTCCATCGAAAATTGGAACAACAGAATGGACTATGTAAACCACAATTACGGCCAAATTTTGAAAGAAATTACCTTCAAAACATAAATGTAAAAAACTGTTTTTTATTACAATAAAATAAACCCCATAAATTTGTTTTTATTATTATTTTTTTTGTTCTGAAAAAAGTACCTCATAATGAATCACCCTTTATAAAGAAAAATTATAAACCCTGTTCTCGCAAATCAAAACAGAATAATTAAAACCAGCCCAATTGTAAGCTGTTCTTGTTAGATCAGACAAATATGGGGAAAATCAAACAAAAAACATTGTACTATTAATTTGGCTGTGACATGACAGGGTTGCGTTTATCAATTGAGGATAGTTATAAAAGTTGTTGTATTTTAGGTATGCTTGGGGTTTATCCTGTTGGTTCCATATTCAAATAATTCTTGGACTTATTAAAATGTTTCAGAGTTAGCCACCACTACAGATACATTCGTTGCTCTGTGTTAGCCACGGTATGGAGTTAACACTAAAATTACTTATCCAATTCTGCTATTTTAACTTATTGAAAGATTATAACTTACTAATAATTAATTACTAATCCTATTTTATGAATGAAAGCGAAATAAAAGCTACAATTTTATTTTTAGGAATCCCCGACGGAACGTACACATACTCGTTAGGCACATCATTATAGCATTGTCTCAACCACGGAACAGATTTCACAGATAGTCGAAAGAACATCCGGCATTCTGGTCTAAAAAAATTGTCATGCAGAACTAAGAATATTTCCAATAGTAGGTTATATAAACCTTGAACTAATTCTATGAATGCAACATTGTAACTACGTTTTTAAACATAAAAGTATTATGTTTAATATATTTTTGAAATAGGTAGTCTATTTAATTTCCAGGACCCATAATGTAATGACAGCAAGAAAAGCAATTGTATCACTTCCCTTTTTAAAAACTCATATTAAACAACTTTTTCCATGGCGACGTTTCAATAATTCTGATAATTTTGCTGGTCCCTTGAAGTATCTTGACATCAGCACCACCTGCCGGGTGAAACTAAAACTCACAAAAAAAAAAATTGGTTCAGCCGTTTAGGAAGAATTCAGTGACAAATACACGTACGTCTTTTTATACATATATATTAAGAAGATTATTAACATTCGGTAGTTATGTTTCCCAGATGACCGAGCAGGATCGTCCAGCGTTATTGAATACCTGAAAAAGACAAATGAAGTATTAAGAATAGCTCAATTAAGGAACAACGCCAGAAGAAGAATAAGAAAAGTAAGAAGAAGATTTTTAGAGTGTGTAATTATGTATGACCATTTCTTTAATATTGTATTTGTATGTTTCAGAGTTAGCACTAAAATTACTAAACCAACATTGCTATTTTAAGTTAAAAAGCTTATAACCGGTATACTGCGAATGTGACTAAGTTTAAGGACGACAACAATGAAAACTAAAAATCTGTGTATCACACTGTTAAAAACAACATGCTAAAATGTGTTTACAGATTTTAATCCTTACCCCTGTTATTATCAAGCTATTTATATTTCACCCCATTTTATGAATCGTTTATAATCGTCCAGCTATACTTGACCTCCCTGATCAATTTTACTCAGATGCTACTCAAGTATTTAGAAATGGATTAAAATATGGCGTGCAATAACGTTGCAGCAAAAAAATAAGGTTTGCATAAGATTTGTATTGTTGAGTTATGGATGTGTAAGTGTTTTTTTAAATTTAAAGATGGCGGTAATAAATAAACGGTTGATAAATTAGTAGAAAATTATAAAATATATAATTTTATAATAGCTTTGTTTAATGAAATAGATATATAAACACGCTTTTGGTTCGCAGTCAATAAATAAATTAATTGCTTTACATAATTTTTTGTTTCAAATTTTACCTTAAGTACAAGTTCTACAAAGTCATTCACAAATTCATGGTCTATAGGACTGGGTAACTCTTGCAAACGATAAAGATCTTGTAAAGTGGTTAAAGATCGTGCGTGTTGGCCGCACCTCACCAAAGTACGTGGTTCAATGTTCATCAAATCAAATCGTTACAACGTGGCCTGTCTATTTCTTAATATCGGTATAATTTTATTGACTATCTGTGAAGAGAAATAGCCAAATGACGTCACAAAAAAGTAAAAAAGTTTTTTTTACATTACCTATTCAAAAGTTTCCGACGTATTGGATGTGAATCACATGAATAACATAAATAATATATGGACGTATACCAAAATTCTTACAGATGACGACTTTTACAACCTACTTGTTATGAATAGCTTATAAATATAAGGTAGTATAGGACAATTAGTAATAAATGTCCATTTTACTCCAAAAAAATATTAATAACTAGACGATGCCCGCGGCTCCGCCCGCGGAAAAGTCGATAAACAAAATATTGATTTTATCCCAAGGGAACCTATAATCGGGATAAAATGTATTCTATGTCCTATTTCTTGATGCAACCTATCTGTGTACCAAGTTTCAGCTTAATCCGTTCAACGGTTAGACCGTGAAGGAGGGACAAACATCCAAACGTCCAAACATGCAAACATCTTTACAAACTTTCACATTTATAATATTAGTAGGATAATGTTCTTACTTCCATGGTATCTGAAAAAACTCAAATGGTATTTTCATCCCAATTTTTGCAGTTAAGTTTGCTAAATATGCTAAGCTTCGTAGGTCTTAAAGGAACTTTTTTAAGAATTTCAAGGAATTGAATATTCAGATCGATAGAGAATTAAACTCCGAATAAAATTGTATAATAATTCATATTCGCCAAAATGTCCTTTACGACCTTTGCGCCCAGAGGTATCCATATGGTCGAATGAAATTGCCTTTCTTGCAGTCAAGTTAAATCTTTTAATTTTTGTGTGCGTTAAATTCTAGAAAGATTGTTATGTATGTATGTTATGTATTTTGATGAAATTACAAAATTACGCAATCTAATTTTCTCTTACGTAATATATATCTGTTCTTTTTTGCTGTCGCTTTTTCGTTACATCGACTGTCAAATCACAACGAAGGTAAAGAAGTTTCAACTTCAAATAATAAAAATCTAAAGAAAGAAAAGTTTACTTACTTCCTTGATGGTGGTGATCGGGACACGATAGTCGTAAGCTGCGCTGCGACCGGCCGCGGTTCTGCCCTGCTGTCACCATGACGAAACGACAAGACTTGCTATACATTTTCTTAGTATCCTGCACGCGTGACCCTGGTATGTTTGGGAGAAAACAACTAAACAGAGTCTTGAAATCAGAGGATATCATTTACGTTTGAAATTCAGTTTAGAAAATTATATAATAAAAAATTTAAATTATGAAACCAACTTGAAATAAGGCGTTCAAAAACGGATTAGGGACATTCAATTTCCTTTAAAATGGGCATTACAGTCGCAGTAAAACCACAATTTTATGAAAATTTTGTAGTTTCATTATAATAATGAAGAATGTAGGATAAATTGATAAAATATTTTTTAAGTCGGTTTAAAAAAAAATCTATTGCAATTTGGTATGTAGTCACAACTTTGTAGCATTTAATTTTTAATTGATAAAAATATGCATTAATTATTATTTGTCTCCTTATTACGTAATTCAGACAGTTTTCCTATTAACCGGAGACAATCTACTAGTAAATGATTAGCAATTTTGTGATTAACATTGTACTAATTAATTACAACTCAGTAGGAAAATGCAAGTGAATGAAAAATGCATTAAAGTAAAGTACCTAGTAAAATAGTACTTAACATAGAACAACGCTTTCACTTCTCCTCGGTGATGTTTGCTGCTCGGGAGACGGAAGTGCTGCGCTGCGACCGACGACCGGGGCGCTGCAGGCTGCAGTGCTGCTATCGCGATGATGCGACGCGGCTTATGGAGTCTACAGTCCATATTCCGTGGGTGGACAGGATAACTGGGTAAACCTGGAATATTCGGAAATAATTCTTCAATGGAGTCCTGGAATGTTTTATTTATCAGCTACATTCTTGTTACAATAGAGACATTACCAATTATTTTTTATAAAAAAATGTATTTTTTTTTAATTCTTTTTGCTAAAATTCCAACGAAAACAAAAACACATGAATAGAAAAGAGATGGTATTAATCATAATTTAATACATACTTAAAAGTCATTTTACTATTACTCATAGTCTCTTGAAAATGACCTCTTCGGAATACTTTATACATGTCATTATATACCTACCTGAAGAACATTACTTCTTATAACTGACCAAAATACACAGATTTACCATCTTCTCACTACGTAACTCGAAGTGTGTTTGATCGAAGTCTTCTAAATTAAACATCGCTGACGACGTGTGCTTAACGATCTGGTTGTAAGTGATGTGCAATTTTATAATTAAAAATGTGTCCATCAGATACAACTCAAACGACAAGCACAAGAAATCTTCATTCTTCTTCTCTTAAGATGTTTTATGACAGTGTTCTGTGATGACTTTAAGCGATCAAAGATCTAGTTGGATTAAGTGCATAACTAGTCAAATTACCCAATTACAAGAAAAAGACAACCAAACTTCGTGCAATGATTTTCTTCTTTCTTCCAATTTCTTCAGTCTTGGTATTCTCGAGTACAAGTGATGTCTTTGTGCGCGCTAAGATCTAGAAGTAATGGAGCGTTATATTTGATGAAATTACAAAAGTAGCAATCCGTTACAACTAGAAACTTAAGCACACGTTATCTTCATTCTTCTTTATTTGTACACGCACATTTTTTTTCGGTTTTAGAAATTGAGATACCTAAGACGAAATCCATTTGTTATGTTGACTGTGTTGAAAAAATTTTACTGTGAAGAAATGTTGAACTTTTTCCTTCTTTAAACCACCTATTCCAATTCACCAAAGACTAAACATGAATAAAAAGGTTTCAGGGTATTTAGATTGTAAACTATTAGAACTCTAACATTTTTCCCTTATTAGAGCGAAATAGTACAAAAATCTTACAAAACTTGCAGTTGACTTAAAATTATAAACATTTTAGTTACCTACTTTATGATTTTATGTACCGTTTTAAACGTTTTACAAGTACATAGTCAACATCCCAACTGTATTGGATTTTGTAATAAGTGGAAATCATATTGTGCATTAGATTCAATTGCTCA
>LGAG01003799.1:0-26825 GCA_001278395.1 Lerema accius
CAGTGTCCATGTTCGCTCCGAACAGTGTGACGGCCCCCGGCACTGGCTTGTGACGGAGCGATGTACAGTGCGCAAATATTGTTGCTTCAGAAGCTTCGATGTCAACATTCAGAACTTTCTCGCCGACCAAGTTCTTGAAGAGAAGGGCCATGTAGAAACTCTAAAAATAATTAATTTTAACTAGGTTTAAGTAATAGTGCAATATTTGTAATACTTAAAGATTTTATAGATTATTCGGCGTTTAAAATTTTAGTTCTTATCAAGACAAATATTTATATGTGTAGTCATTTAAAATTTTTCTCACACAGCTTAAGTATTTTTAGACCTTCGGAGTTACTAATACCCATAGACGACGGTGACTACTTATCATCAGGTGGCTCATCTGCACATAATAATACTCTCTATCATCTACTAAAGTAAAAATAAACCTACCAGAGTAGGTTCATAGAGTTCAGTTTCCACTAGCTCTCTGAAGTGGACTGCGAACCCATTCTTGGCGGAGTATCCGAGGCTGGTCATCCAATCTGCAGCGCGCTCCAGCTCGTGGAACCGATGGTTGGTCTCTGTCAACCACAGCGGCGTCTCGCTTCGACTGAGCACCTTCAACAGTTTCAACCGATCCTTCTCTGACATTCGCTCTAACTCTTGGGCAGAGGAGTTGCTGAAAAATGTTTTTGAGGATCCTGTGTTACTATGCCGCTGAGTTAGTACGCATATTAGGTTGTGTGGGGCCCCGTTTTGTAACACGTTGTTCGTATATGTGTTGCTTATACTGTTTATCTATGTGAAAGGGAAAACATTTTTATATTGTATTACCTACTTTTTTAACTACGTGAAAGGGACGGGACATCTTTTATTATATATTGAATATTGAATAGTTTACTTCACTTTGATATAAAACAAAAAAAAACATATTTTAGAAGCTAGGCAGTTTTTGAGAGTGTACGTTTTTGTATATTCTCAATATAACAAATGTTTAGTAAAAGTAATAATAGATACTCGTACGATCATAAAATATAAAAACAATAAAGTCAGATATCTTTATCGCTTTATCAACTTTTAATTTAACGGTGTTTTTGATAGAGTTTCTTAAAATAGATTACACAAGTGTCTATAGATATAAGGTATGTATCAAATATCAATTTATCAACATTACAAAAAGAATATTCTATATCTAGACGTAAAATCCTATTTATAACTTATCAATCGATAAAATACTCACCCATTAAGAAACACGGCATCTAACAACTCATCGGACAATGTGACGTAGTCTTTAAAGTCGCTTTTAGAGTCAGCGGAGAGGCAGGGGGTGACGTCACCACCCACGACGTGCCAGCGCCCCTCCCTTCCCGAGGGAAAGGTTTCCGTGATGACTCGGAGGGTCTCTAAATCATTGAGGTACTCCTCGATTGATTGGTTGTTACAGGCTGTGGAAATATCAAAGGTTTAATAAAGAATGAAGTAGGTATACTACCGGAAGTTTTATGTATGGTTTGTTGGCTGCAATCTGACGATATCTATCGTTGGAATTGCCCTATAGAACATAGAAGAGTAGTATAATTAAACATTTTTGTCAAGCACTATCAATAAGTAACTTAAGTTGAATACTTTTTCTATCTATTTTTAAAACCGACAAAAGATCGACTTCTGACTGTGATCGCTTCAAATACTACATAACCTAGATATTGTAAACCTCTTTTAAATTCTACTAGGTACAAGAAAATATTGTCAAAAATTATCTTTACCGTAGCCTAACTGCCAGAAGATATCCCCAATGGCTGCCTTGTCAGCTACCGTCAGTATATTTAACGCCGTATTTGGATCCCACATCCCATTGGACGTCTTCTCCTCATTATTCAAAGCAAACACCAAATCAAACCCAGTATTCTTCGCCCATTGGACAAAACGTTCCCAATCCTCATGAGTGACAGATAACTGCTCCACAGTTTCTCTAACATCTCTCTGGTACTCATTCAAGGATACTTTCTGAGGAGAGTTTCCATCGTCTAGCAGTTTTAGAGCGTCAATGGATATCGTGGAATTGTGAAACGTCGTCTGAGATGTGGAAGGACCGGCTATTCTGATGTAGGCAGGCGTGAGAGACGATGCCATGCAAATGCATTCTTTTCTGTAAAAAAAGACAAGTTATGCCTACTTATCGCGTAAGAATTTTCTGACTCGAATTACAAGTACCATAAGAGAAATAAAAGATCTGTAACGTAGTCAGTAACTTTTACTTCTTGTAAAGTTAATAGAAAAGAAACCCATGAAAAATACAACAACAAGTAACAAACACTTAAGTAACTTTTAGACATAAGATAAAGCGCCTTCAAAGATCTTACAATTGTAATTAGGTAGTTATTAATTAACATCTAAAATTGTGTTTTTTTTTTTACTTACGACTTGTATTTCCCGCTGGTGGAGAACAAATACTTAGGGTCTATGGTGAAGCTGAGAAACTTGCTGTCCACCAAGTTGACGTGAGACTCGGTGCCAATCTTCACGCTGTACGTATCAGCTGATGTGGTGGAGAATATTGTGAGGAATTTAGTTAAAACTATCACTGTCAATATGTTTTCCATCGTGAGGTCTACTTAGAAACTAAATGCGAGGGCTGGAATGTACGTGATTTATTTATTACCTTCTACACATGTATTTTTCTGCATGTTGCAGTGGGTTTTTGAATTCGGGTAATTTGTAAATGAATATTTTTTATAATTCAGTGTACCTATATTAATTAAGTGGTTTAGATAAAGGTGATGTGATGTGAATTTTGTCAAAGATGTATCTTTGCGCAAATACTTTCATAAACTTCTTCTATTCTTAACATGAACAGCTAATATGAACAGTAAGTAGTTAATAAGCACCTAGTAGGTACCTACTAACTTCCGCGGTTCCCACACTAACGAATTAACAACAACTAATATTTAACTAATAGTCCCACTCGAAGTTTGTTACGATGTTAATGGCGGCAGGGGTTGTTGACACTGCCAGCTCGTTTGCTATTTTTACATTATGAAAAAGGGAATACTTCTAGCAAATGCCTTTAATATTAAACATAGTGTGACCACTTACGATCTTTTAATAGTATAGATTATAATTCTAAGTCTAAGTAACTAGAATAGTTACTTCATAATTCCGGACCAAGTTTCTACAGCTATACCTACTAGTAGATAAAAATTAAACTGCCCGCTTTCACAATTGCACTGCAACATTAGTTTTGCTGAATCATAAAATAAAGCTTAGCGTGCTTAGCATTTTTAATCATGCATTGTTGAAATAAATATACACAAGTTCTTGTTTATATTTTGGTGTTATGTCACGTATCATAAATTCGCTGTTTCAGATATTTCGTGGAATGTAACCACTAACCAGGAAGTGGGTAGTTAGGTACCTATATTTGAGTAATATTACTATTCCTATGCGTATCAATTTGATCCTAGCATAATTATAACTGACAAAAGATTGTGGTGTTCCGACTTCCAAAGTAGAAACCTGATTCAAAAGGGCTTAAAAAATTAAATATTTTTAACAAAATATCAAACCAAGCCATTCTTGATAAGGTGATTAGAAAGATGCTACGACAATAGGGTGCGCTCTTGGGAAGTGGCTAAGCCCTGTATCCCCCAATTGAAATAAGAAAGATTTTTTAAGTGTCTCGATAGCTGTATTTTCCTTCTGAAATTAAAACCAACCACGAAATGTTTTGTTTTATATCAATAACATGCTTGGTCCATTGGCTGAATGAAACTTGTTTCTTGGTCTCACGTAAAGAATTTATGACGACTAGACTGACGTTTCTTGTCCTTCAATCTGACAGCTGGAATGACTTTTTTAATGTCATTTTAATGACATGACATTAGTCATCCGATACGATGCATATCTCTTGTTCTAGTATTTATCAAACATTTTTTGCAATTTATCGTGTTATCATCCCTTACCAACAAAATTGGCGACTCTGCAAACCGTGCCGTGCGATTTATCACTTTCATATGCACAATGTTTCGTGTTCGAATGCGCAAAGAATTTCAAGGCGAAAGCCATAATTGAAACATTTATCTCATAAATTACAGCGTGTTTATCAGTGTTGTGATGTTGTTGTGTGGGTAAAATGGACTCTGAAGAGAATAAAAAGGCGGAGGAAGGTAAGAGAGAGCTTCCTAGCGGCCTGCAGAAGATATGTCTCGTGTGCGGAGACAAAGCTTTGGGTTACAATTTCAACGCCATTTCCTGTGAGAGCTGTAAGGCGTTTTTCAGACGAAACGCTTTAACTAGTAAGGAATTTAAATGTCCTTTCTCGAACAACTGCGAGATTACGGTCGTGACGAGGCGATTTTGTCAGAAATGTCGCTTGGAGAAGTGTTTATCTATCGGAATGGTGAAGGAGTTCATCATGTCTGACGAAGACAAAGCAGAGAAGAGAAGGAAGATAGAAGAGAATAGAGCAAAGAAGCGGCAGCTCCAAGACCCGGACGACATGGTATCTAGTTCTAAGACCATCAAACCTGATGATGAGACTACAGTAAACTATGTGCCGATTCAAGATCAATCAGTACTACAATATGACGTGTTAAATAGTACAACTTGTAGTCCAAATAGTACAGTACAGTCTCCTCTGCATCAAGAGATTGAATCTATGCAATCACCGCCAGTGTACAGCCAATATGCCCCAGTGCAGACTGAACCATACATGAAAATATATCCTATAGATGAAAAGACTGTTATTAGCCGAGCGATCTATGAACATAGGATGACTCAGGACCAATACACTATGTGTGACAGTATGGACAGTGTCTATCCTGAACAGTCCAAACAGAATAGTATAAGGTAAGTATAGCTTTATTAAAATGACTCATAGGCAAAAACCGCAATGAATTCATGATACAATGACTACCTAACCTATTGTATTTTATTTTATATCATCCATTTGTGCTTCAAAATTATTAATTTGTTTGTTATTCAATAAAAATTATATCTTTATACCTACTCACAATGATGTGGCAAATATTTGGAATATTAGTCATGAAAAGTCTAGAAAATTTCAAACATGCTTTTTCTGGTGATCTTTGTGTAATTTATGTTTAAATAACATTTCACTGCTACACTAAATGACAACAGGGAACTTAAGCATTTTGATAACATCCAATTGTAACATAATGTTCATAAGAATTATGGTATTGTTAGGAATAATCATTGGTCCGCAATATGCCCCTGAGAACAGAAATTAGTCTTGTAGAGATTTTAGACACAAATTTAAAATTATAGAGGTATATTCA
Source organism: Lerema accius (assembly GCA_001278395.1). Lineage (NCBI taxonomy): Eukaryota > Metazoa > Arthropoda > Insecta > Lepidoptera > Hesperiidae > Lerema > Lerema accius. The sequence continues at coordinate 5,277 of LGAG01003799.1, forward strand.
CATAAGTATCAATGATAAACTTATGCTGTCATTATTTTTAATCTACCCCCATTTCATAAAGGTGCTTTGATATAGAGGCAATGAAAGAGGAAAGAAAATCACTTTACCATCAATAAACAATGAAATTATATGATACGGGTTGAACATATTGTAGATAATAATAATGTGTATCCTAACAATTGAATTGGATTTAAAAATATCTGTTTCCACAGTATAAATTATTGCATAATAGTTAATGCTTCACAACAATCCTACCTATTATAACCTGTAAGTGTCAATATAGTAAAAGACGGTGAGCTCTACCTTAGAAGGAGAATATTTTGTGGATATCTATATTAATATTATAAAGCTGAAGAGTTTGTTTGTTTCTTTGTTTGAATGCGCTAATCTCAGGAACTACTGGACCAATTTGAAAAATTCTTTTAGTGTAAGATGGTCCATTTATCAAGGAAAAAGGTCCATTTATCACGCTAAGATTAATAGGAGAGGAGCAGCAAAAAAAATTGTTTCAGAAACGGGAAAATTACGCGAGCGGAGCTGCCGGCGACTTCTAGTTTTGTATATTTTTCAGACAAATCCTCACCAATGGTGACTCAATAGTATACAGAGAACCGAAGCCCCAACATGTGTGTGAGGAGCTCCCCTCCCCATCAACAAGTACCAATCCTGATGTGAACAAGGCTCGAGATATATTGCAAGATGTTGAAAGGTTTGTACTGTGTACTTCATGGTAGAATTTAGTAGATATGATAAAAATCTTTTATGAATAATTCATAGGAAAGAGTAAGTAATGTTATCTATATGTAGTCACCAAATGAACAAGTGATTTGTTATTACTTTTTATAATACTAGTATGTTTATGTCTGTCTAGATATGTTTGACAAAAAAAGCCGTAATGCAATGCCTGGCAGATGTGAAACATTGTGTTCGTACAAGTAATATGCATAAAAGACAAAATTATTACAGAAACTAAATAAAGCATAATGGAAAAAATAAGTATTACTTCTTAATAGTAATGGTGACTTTATTTAATAAACTTTTATTTACATTTATTATGAAAATTCGATATTCGAAGCAATTTTATCAGATCAGTTTGATAGCTTAAAGGCAACTTAAAAATTAATGTGTAGTATATCACATATACGTATTTGATTATATACACTAGCAGGAATAGATATAATACACAACAGTGATTATTCAAACGACATTGCTGATTTTTTCAGGATAGAGCCGAACTCAATGGAATCTATACTATGTGAAGCAATCAAGTTAGAGTTTGAAGCTTATACTTCAGTAAGCAACTGCAGTGGCTCCTCTAGGGAACTGAATGAGGTATGGTAGGAATTAAATTGTGGTAATGGATGTCTTACAGCTAGTTCCTATAACCTTAATCTCTTTTATTAATAGTAAAAGATTTATCTATACTAATATAAAGCTCAAGAGTTTGCTTGTTTGTTTGAACGCGCTAATCTCAGGAACTACTGAAACGATTTGAAAAAATATTTTAGTGTAAGATAGTCCATTTATCGACTATAAAACATCACGCTCAGATTAATAGGAGAGAAGCAGCAATTAAATATATTGCGAAAACAGCAAAATTACGCGGGCAAAACCGCCGGCGATTTTTAGTTAGTAATATTCATGCAATACCATTGAATTATATTGAACCTTTTTTTAACAAAATATTGACAGACGAAGAGACAAATCATGATAGTAAGTCATTTGTTATCATAAGGTGGTAAGTACTATAGATATTCACACCATCACAAATGGGTTGTTACCAAATAAAAGAAAGAATGAAAGGCTATTCATTTGCATAAGAACTACTTTTACTTATTTCTAACTTCAACCGAATTTTACAATAGAAGATAATGATTATTATCTAATACAATTTAACAATCTGCTAATTAAGATCAGTCATCAATACTATTTCATTAAATTACGTGCAGTAATCCCTTGATTTATGTCTTGTATCACAAATGAATCACAGTGAGTCATACCTAATTTCAGTGGCTATGAGATGAACGTAGACGAAACAATAGGAGGGAATGTTTTTCAACAGTGTCTGTTCAGTTCTTTGGGACGCTCTACAGCCCAAACGACTTAAAACATTACAACATTAGACCAAACAATAGCATGGAATGTTTTTCAAGTATGTCTGTTTATTTCTTCAGCAAATGGGTTGAAAGATTTCGACAATTGAGCTGTTATTAAATTTGTCTCCATTTACTATTATTTTCACTATAGATATACTTATCGTTAGATACTTGTCGTTAGATATATGACCAATATTCGTTGTGGTTATTGCAGGTGGAGCGAGCTAAACTGAACGAGTTGATAGTAGCCAACAAGGCGTTACATGCGCCCATTGACGATGATATGTCGCAACTTATCGGCGACTCCGCCAACACACTCAAGGTAACCATCATCATTATCATCATCATCATCATCATCGCAACCCATAACTGTCCCACTGCTGGGCTCGGGTCTCCTCCCTCAATGTAGTACAGGCCATAGTCCACCATGCTTGAGTGCAGATTGACAGACTTGATACATCTTTGAGAACTTTATGGAGAACTCTCAGGTGTGCAGGTTTCCTCGCGATGTTTTTTTGGGTAGCAAATGATAATTAGTATCTAATACGCACATAACTTTTTAAATAAGAGGTGCATGGCGGGGGGTGGGCCCTGCTATTGTTAAGGAAACGAATACTATACCTCGTTTTTTTCGTCGTGATATAAAAGGTAAACAATCTTGGCATTACTTTTATTCATTTCATTAATTTAAAACAATATTTAGAAGTATACCGAAATTTATTTTAACATTAAATTACTGTTTATTCTTTAATTTTTTTGTAATTTGGTTCTGTCTTATTTTTAAATCGATAATTACAATAAAAAGACACTGTAAGATTGTTTACCTTTTATATCACGACGAAAAAAACGAGGTATATATATGAATACTCATAGCAACTAAACATTTGTTTATGGTTTACCAACATAGGATAGGTACATAATTAATTATTCAATATTTAATTTATGGTCCGTCATACTGGTGATCACATAGGGTATGTAAGTAGCAATGCAACAGGGAAAATGTCAGTGTGTTAAAAAGTAGAAATGTTGATTTCAAATGAAAGTTCAATTTTCAGTTATCCGTTTATGCGTTTATTGCAGCACTATTTGAGTAGTTGTTTGTAAGAAAAATATATTATTTAAATCTACCCTCATTAACATTGCAGGACGGCGATGGTACCCACGACCCGAGGTTGATAAGGATAGTGAACCTTACTGCGGTGGCAATAAGACGCTTTATTAAAATGGCGAAAAAGATCAACGCTTTCAAAAATATGTGCGAGGAGGATCAGGTATGAAAGGGAGGGGAGAACAATCTATACTAATATTATAAAGCTGAAGAGTTTGTTTGTTTGTTTGTTTGTTTGTTTGTTTGTTTGAACGCGCTAATCTCAGGAACTACTGGACCGATTTGAAAAATTCTTTTAGTGTTAAATAGTCCAATTATCGAGGAAACTTGTAGGCTATATAACATCACGCTATGATGAATAGGAGCGAAGAAATGATGGAAAATGTGTAGAAAACGGGAAAAATTATTCATCTTTGAGGGCTTCCGTTGCGTGCGCTGCGAAAACGGTTCAAGATATCAAAAAAATATGTATGGAGGAATTATTCCGCTTTGAAAGATCTAATAAAATGTCCGCGACAGCATATGTCTATCTTTTAAGATTAACTCACTAGAAACATTTTTATGGTAATCAAATTTGGTCGAAATTAAGGGCGTAAATATCACCACAATACTATAATTTCCGCAAGCAAAGCTGCAGGCAACAGCTCGTATTTAATATAAACGATCTTTTTGATCCCAATAAATTGAGTGATACATTTATAATAATAACTGATCAGGAAACTCGAAGCCTATAGATGGATAATACAACAGTTAATGACTGAAAATATTAAAAATAACTTTATTTATTATAAGGGTTGATTTACAAAGTACCTTCATTATGAACAACATATTATGAACAATTTTCTTGTAGGTGGCGCTGTTGAAGGGCGGGTGTATAGAAATGATGATTCTAAGAAGTACCATGACATATGACGGACAGAGGAACCAATGGAAGGTAGATATTATTATTATATTCAGAATAAAATATGACTTAATACTTCATTTTAATAGTAAAAATTGTGAAAATTTTTACCATATTAAATTAATTAAATAAATTGTTTATGATGATATAATAATCCGACAAAAAGTATTCAGAAGTATTAAAGCTTAGTTAAGTTAGATTGGCATATTTTTATTTACGCAAAATGCGGAACCCCTATACAGCGGGGTTCCCTTGACATCTCTGACATTTTTACAATTTTATGCCGTTAATTGTGTAAAAAGAATTATAAGTAGGAGTCTTTGTAGCAATTATTAATACTATAACTTACTAATTGCATAAAAAAATACACAGCTTTGATGCGTGTGTTTATCAACTTACCAACCGGTGTCTAAGGAACTTGACACAAGTAAATAAGAAAGAAAGAACTTCAAGAGACTTCACCTACATATCTGTTCGTGTGTCAGGTGCCGCACTCGCAGGAGCAGTACGGCTGCATCCAGACGGAGGTGCTGAAGCTGGCGAAGGGCAACATCTACCGCACGCACGAGTCGTTCATCCGCTCGTTCGAGCCGCGCTGGCGCGCCGACGAGCACGTCATCCTCGTGCTGTCCGCCATCTTGCTGTTCACGCCGGACCGCGCCAAGGTCGTGCACCGGGACGTCATCAAGCTCGAACAGGTTGGTCTACTACTATACTATACTACATTACAACGATCGGGACAGATAAAGGAAACAATGTTACCACTACATATATTGAAATTTTATTTATTTAAAAAAATATTTAAAAGTAGTCTGAAATGTGTTTTAACATTAAATTTTTTATTCTTCATTTTTTTTATTTATGTCTGTCTTATTTTGGAACCAATAATTGGAATAAAAAAACACTGTAAGGTTGTTTACTTTTTCTATCAAGATACACTACACTATACAACATCTATACCTCGTTTATTTCGTCGTGATTTAAAAAGTAAACAATCTTACAGTGTCTTTTTATTGTAATTATCGATTTAAAAATAGACAGACACAAATAAAAAAATAATAATGAATAAACAATAATTTAATGTTCAAATATATTTCTGTATACTTCCAAATATTTTTTTAAATTAATCAAATAAATTAAAGTAGTGCCGAGATTGTTTACTTTTTTAATCACAACGAAAAAAACGAGGTTTACGGCACGCACGACCCCGATCTGATTGAGGTTTCTACAAACCACCTGATACTGCTTCATGACTAATACTAGCCATAGATAAACTGCTTGAAGCTGTCAGCTCCGGTAGCTTCACTCGAGTAGCTTGAAACAGTTGCTTCATACAATTGTAGGTCGCTTGCAACTGTTTTAAGCAAACTGTCATTTACTTTTACAAGGACACATTTTAGATTATGTAACTTAATTATATTAATATTCGCCCCAATCTCTTACGAAGGCACACATATGCAGTAAGTCCATCTTACGACATTACTAATATGACGTGTCTCACAGAACTCATACTACTACCTGCTCCGGCGCTACCTGGAGAGCGTGTACCCCGGCTGCGAGGCCAAGTCCACCTTCCTCAAGCTGATCCAGAAGATCCTGGAGCTGAAAAAGTTCGCGGAGGAGGTGACGGGCGTGTACCTCGACGTCAACCCCATCGAGCCGCTGCTCATGGAGATCTTCGACCTCAAACACCACGCTGCATGAGCTCACACCCGCACTTTCTACGCCCTACACATATATACACATATATATACTACACTACACTAGTCTACACACCATTATACTGTGCTGTTTAAACTCTAGTATCGAAAGTATATGTATAACCGACACACACACACACATATATACGTGTTATATATATATAATGACGGGTTTAAACTTCCGAGCCGGCAATGCGTCGTGAGTGACTTTTTATGTGTTTCCACCAAACAGGTTTCAATTTAGTTAAAATAAATCGTATTCTGAAATATTTGTTTTAGAGCGGTTAGCACCGAATGGAAGATGTATAATTATATGTAATATACGTGTGTGTGTGTGTGTTTATGTGTACTTTCGATACTTTATACAACACCTTATACATAATATGACGTTTATTAAATGTGCTGATGATCCTTGAATACACCGTAAACGCGCGTTTGAAACGCGTTTAAGAAACGTCGTATGAAAATGTTGTCAAGTTCATCCATAACTTATGTCACGGTGGAGAGATCAACAAAATATTAAATCTCGAATCGTATTACAATGAAAAACTATCAATTTATTGATTAATGCAAATTGTTGACGTTATAATGAGGGAAGATGACGTCATAATGAGGGAAGATGACGTCAGAAACATTATGAAATTCGTGTTACGTAATTTATGGGTGACTCCTAGTCTAAATTTACATGTTTTACGAATAAAATTATAACGGAGATTTCAAATTCAAAATGGTATTAATTAATTCTCGGAGTCATGATTATTTTAAAAATATCACAAATCAGTTATGTTAGTTCTAAATAAATAAAATTGTAAAAGGAACCCCCGCACATTGGGGCCCCGTTGATTTTTAACAAACCTTGTTAAAAATCCTTCACCCTGTTTATTATAGTGACTATCGTGGTAATTTAGGTTAATATAAAAAAAAAATTTTTTCGAAATTACCTGATATAATAAATATTTTAACATATGAATTGGTCACTAAAGAATAATAAATCTTCTATTTAAACCTTTCCCTGTAACATATTCACTTTCTTTGACTGGTTGTTTATGAGATTTTAATACATATATTTTTTTTATTAAATTACCATATATAGTAGTTTTACTCCAGTTTTTAGTACCTATTAGGTACCACAGAGTAATTAGTTCTCGGTAAGAGACATACAATTGACTAGCATTAACCTGTATTGAAGTTTCAATATGTAGACTTAGTAAACAAAGCAATTCCAAACAAGAATTTAGTACCCAATTAGTACATATATTTTGCTTTAAGATTTGCCTTAAATTTGTATCTTATGTCCATTGTAATAAAGTCAATTTTACATACATCGAAGGAATATTTGTCACGTTCTTACATTGCATCATAAGAAACTTACTTTGTCTTCCTTATGAAATTTAACTATAAGCCAATACGCCTTGACAGACTTTAAAATAAATTGTTCATAAAAACCTTGATTTAGTTAATACATTAAAAATAATGTATCATAAGATCATGTCTCACAGTGTCAAATATCTATAATTAATAGCTAATATAATTAATGTGGCTCGTTAATTTATTTTAGGTTTAATTATTTTATTTTAATATTTAGGGTGTCATCACAACTCGTGTCTTTTCAACGTACATTTTTTTTTTGGTAATTTTTTATTGTTAATTTACGCCATGTTTATAATTATTGTATTTCATTTCAATGCATTTAAGATGTATTAAAATATATTTTGTTATGAGAAATTAAATCAATTTCTATAAGAATTTATTAAAAAAAACTAAGTTGGAAACTTATAATCATCTGCCGACTGTGTTAGAGATGTAAAAAAAAGAAAATTCGTTTTTATTCTTTATATTTGTGAAATTCATTACACTTTCCTTAAATTATATTTTTATATTCATTTTGATGATATGAGTATATCATATTTATGATCCTTTAAAATATGTTATTAAAAATATTACATAGGTATTTGAAAATTTAAGAGATTTATGTAACCAAGTTATATTTTAGGACCTCGTTTATATTTAAAAAATAAAAATATTTCTAATGTAAATATTTTACTAAATGTCCACGTCGATGTTGTGAATTTTGTGTAGGAGTGATTCTGATGGAGAGTTCTATAATTAAATGATTTTTTATACAAAAGTGTAGATAAATTTCAGAATTCAAATAATCGTGGCCTTTTTCATATTTTTAGAACCTTTGTTGATAATTTTTTTTTACCATGAATATAACTGTTTGGAAGTAGAATAAAAATTCTTATATTAATTTTAATAAGCCAATTTGCCACTGAATTCTACTCTGTAGGAAAGTGGTCTGTGGGAAGTACCTACTCTATATTATGACAGTGTTGGATATTAAAAAAATGTTTTCCATCAGAATCACTTTAGTACATAGAGGCCTACAGACTATCGCATTTTTATATATTTTAGTGTAAATATTGATTTTATCACAAATATTGTTTATAAGAAACTATTTTATGAACTTTGTTATTGGGTATTCGTTAGGTGCAATCATTGTACGTAGGTAGGCAAATATATCATAGTATTTTGTTCATTTTGTTTTATTTTAAGAAATAACTGATGTACCTGAGCACATCATTTATATATAAACACAGCGTACGTCACTGAACACTGCCTAAACGGCTGGACCGATTTTAATAAAAAAATTGTGGGTTATTTTAGAGGGTCGAATACCTTCAAGGGACCAGCCAAACTATCAGTTATTGAAACGCCGCCATAGCAAAAGTTTTTCGCTATGGTGAGCACCTACTAAAGATACATTAAAATTTATATTTACCGGTCATCAAGTTTAATAATTAAACTATAATAGTTAAACGTCTCAGACGAAATTGTCAATATACTGCTCTACGCCTACAATAACATTTTTATACAAGCTATGTTTTTCAAATAGCTACACCATGTACAATATGAGATTACCTTTTTTTATCATTTACTAAATCCAGGATGAGTTGACATTCAAAATAGCATCTATGTCGGGGATAAGGATAATAAAACAAAGAGATATTTATAATTACATTTATTAATACATCCGATCACTCGCCCCGACAGCTCTGCGCGCCGCGACGCTCCATACTATATCCCTGAACTCCTATATACATAAGGTACATTAATTTCCATAATAAATTTAATTAAATGACGTCACATCCGTTACTCCACCGTTTGTAGACAACGTGAGGTAGTAACCCACCGACGTCAGCGATATATAATGATACAATTAAATCATAGTTTATTTATTTATATATTAATACACAAGGTTTCCTTACGGCGATAATATTGTGCGAGCTATGATGTGAAACACAACTTAACACCACGATCTAATAAAATAAACTCTAATAAATCAACTACAAATATAATTTAAAATGTAATTATTGCTTTCAAATCTCTTCTAACAAACGATAATGAATTGGAAGAACGATTAGGAAAGTAACATAATAACGAGTTGTCCACATCATTGATTTTGTTCGTACATTACAATACATTTACAATACTTACAGATGGTTAATAAAATTTAGGCAAAATCTATGGCTGATAAAAACTATCTTGTGTCTGTGAATATTCCGGGATTATTATTTGATATTTTACTGCAATCCTACTACAACAAAAATGAAGTAAATTCAAAAAATATTTTTATTCTACTTTACATCAAAATGACAAAATTCTATACAAACCAAAATCCCTTGACAGGTGAACAAACTTTCATCAATCATTTTATCATTATCATCATCATCATCAAGTGTGGACAACTCAGGCCAGTGATCACTGCCCTCCTACATAAGAATGTCGCGACATGAACTAAACCTACACGATAATAGTGATGACCTTGATAACCAGACAGGTTAAAACAATGTGAAGGCACCAAATATTACATAAGCACTCTATAATATGTCGCGCGCAATGCTTTAGGATATCTTCCTTGGATTGCTCTACGTAAGTTTTGCTCTCGGTTTAATAGGAATGTATGTAATCTTTTAAGGTATCTTTAAAATCCAAATTATATTACATTTGTCTCTTTGCATTAAAAGGCAAAAGTTTTCAGTATGTGTTTTAGTTAATTTACAATGATACGGGCAATTTAATTATGAAGAAAAAAGGTATTCCACAATTTTTTAAACCTTTATAAAATATAGCTCCTAAAATACTAAAAAAATTAAACAAAATCCACGCTTGTTTTTGCGTTTCAATTATTTATCTTTGTTCATAATTTAGAATCACCAAATACTGTATATCAATAGTTAAAATACATTTAATAATTTATTTGGCACACTGGCAGCATAAAAGACAACTTTACAAACGAGCTTGGTCCCAATCTTCACCGACATCTAATAGCATTGCGCGCGACTTTAACTTAAAATATAAATTACAAGTATTTAATTTTTATTTCACATCGATTACTAGTAAAAATTACATAAATTTAGCGACTTGGAAATATGATTAAAACAGCGACATCTTTGATAACAACTGTCACAAATGTTACAATCACCGATACCGGTATTTATTAAAACAAGTTACTTCAAAACTGATACCGGTATTACATATTCTCAAAACAGTTAAATTACAGGCCTAAAATCCATCGTATACGAAGAAAATACAATTGCATACCAATAAAACATAAGTCCTATTTTAAATTGGACATAAATTAAAGTAAAATACCGTTGACGTAAGTGACAGCTGTCATCTGTCAATTTCAAGTCGCCGTCCTGTCACTGACATAATATAATTTTTACTACAAACCGTTAAAAAGCTGCCTCGACCACAACAAAGTTTGAATACAGGAATGACATAAATGCTTACAGACCAGTTGTAACAAACAACCTTTCTTTCACTAATAAAATATCTCAAACATCGATTGAAGAACAAAATCAAAATATGGTCTGATATTTCAGGTATCTTTCATTAAATACTATTACTAAAATAAATCGATGATGCAATAATCTCAACACTAAAATAGCTATATCGTGTGAAACGTCGCAAAATTAGTTAAGGGTTAATAACTTAATACAGATAAAACGTGTGATGAATTACATGAAAAAAAATTTTATGTATTACAACTTTTTAAGTACACAAAATATAATATAATTTTCATTATATATTATATTATACATTTATAATAAGTGAATGTATATTCATCCAGATGTACACCTAGGAGCTAGCAAGTGTTAACACTCAATACAATTTAACCCTAAACGTTTGACACTACGCATTTAGTAATTGGATAATCGACTCTATTCCACGATGATCGACGAATGACGACGACGAATCTCTGTGTAAAATTACTTTTATATAAGACGGTACTTTCGAAATATTTTTTTCATGTTTGTAATATTGCGATCAATACCCTATTAGTTCGTTTTAATTCTAAATAATAATAAAAAAAGTTTTTTAAAAGTTTACAATTGGATGGGTTATTTAAAGTAACACAACGTAACGCAAAACAAATACTTAAAAATAACCTATAGTAACGTGTTTACGTTAACGTGTTTATTGTTTAATAAAGTATGTTTGAATTTGAAAAAAAAAACATTTTAGTAAATTGATAGCTTTGAAAGTACCGCCTTAATAGTCCTACCACGATTTACAACACATCGCGAACTTTTCACCTGGGAATCGAACTTGGAACTCCTGCTCATGTGTCGTTATAATGTGACAGACAATTGGCAGTTATAATTTAATTAATTACGTTGTTATAATGTGAACGTGATTAATTAATTAATTGATTCGCCGTCGGATGATCCAATAATTTCACTACATTAGACATAGGAAGCGAGTACAAAAATATTCTATCCTAGTTCAATATAGTATAAGGGCAACATCAACAACTAGGAAATACGATTCTGCAGCAAAATTTAAAGATACCAATTACAAAAATGGAATCATTAATAAAAAATAAAAATTACGTTTAGAATATAAACTCGGAAATACAAACAATTCCTTCCCATAGACAAAAAAATTCCAAAACAAATAATTATATAAGTAGCATAGACAATTTTTTTTTTAATATCTGCCATTTTGCCGCCAAAAGTATTATAAGTCACTACAACTTCTGTAAAGATTAACCCATCTCACTTTTGAACCGCCAACAATAAAATCGCAACTCCTTTTAACATGAAATCCGTCATTAAAACAGTTGTATATTCACATTGACGTTCAAAAGTGTGTACAAATTTCAAAAACTGCCTTTAAATATTAATCAATAACTTAACTATCGTGAGCGTCGATGATGCCAGCGTGAAATGGAACGTTATTTTGTATGCGAAACACGTTCCGATCCACGTAACGTTTAAGATTATCTGATTTTATTATTATCTGTACACGATTAACTTTGATGCTTACAATTTATAATTTTTAATTCATACCTAGTGATAATGTTAGTAACATTCACAATGTTGAGCATGCATAAAATATGTGAAAATGGGACGATAATTATATAATTTATAACTAATATAAATAGCTACATAATGTAAATATTTTAATAATTATTCATAAGAATATCATAAACATATTTAACTGAATTTTCAAACAATGCAAATGAGAAAATAAAAGTTGTTAATAGCATAAGTTATATTTTTTAAATTTTGATATGCATTATAAATAATTATAAAATTTCAGTTGAATTTTAAAATTTGAATTATAGTTCTAAAGTCGTTGGGGAAAATTGGAAATAAAGAACGGAATGTAAACCTGAGCATTAACCAATCATTCATTCTTTGACAGTTAGAACAAATCGTTCATTCGAAACAGTTCAAATTGATCAAAGTTGATAGTTTCATAGTCGTCGTTACAAAACGTGTTGAGTAATTCGTTAACTATTTTTTTTTATATATTATAGACTGGGAGGCAGCAATTTTCAAGTATGAAATTCTTGCATGCTTTGTATTAAATTTTTTTTTTTTGTTTTTTTTTTTAATTAACATATTTCTCGAGTCGAGTCTTCATAGTCAAAAGTTGCCACTCCCCAGCGCATATATAACAACATTTAATAACCATCCAACAATAATATCGTGTGATATATGTTGATATGCACCTCAGTACATTTATCTATACACGCGGTGGGTTCGACCGTTGTCATACAACAGCTAGTAGGTAGAAATATTCAATACTTCTTTGAATAAATAGTGAGCATGACAAAACTCCGATTTTTTTTACATAAAGTTAACATCTTTAAACCATATATTAGACTTAAAAGTGAAGAAAATTAAACTGAGTGTATAAAAGTATGAATATTATAATCAGCCGTAGACAATTGTCTTTTCTATTAGCGGTCACGCTAAACATTAGCCCCTAAATGTATGGTAATGACATTAGATGCGGAAAAAAATGCGGATGCGTCGTTTTTCCGCATCTGACATTCCCGTACGTTTTGAAAGAAAGATTCGATTTGAAGGCCAACAGAAAATAAATTTATCTAGAAGGACAGATAAGACAGTAATAAACTATATAACATATTATATTCCATACATAGTATAGTATTATATTCCAAATAAACTGAAGCTATAATCGAGACGTCATTTCTACCTCCTGTTATATGATAACAACGCATAGAATCAATGTTTATCAAAACCGTATAAAATGTATCGCGAGCTACCTCGAACCCACCGACTCCGCGCCCTTCACCCTACAATTAATTAATAACAACTATTTACGAACAATCGATTGAGATGTACACTCGAATACTTTAATTACCGACCCGATTAATTAGAAAATTACAGATTAAGTTTTTCTTTACAGAAAACACGACTTTATAAACGACATATTCTATGTATAGATTTAGTGAAATAATAGAGTATCCAATCTACATCCCGACCGATTAATAAAAGCGGAATTCAACCGTAGCGGCAAGGCGCCGAGGCCTGATATCATTGCAGCAAGTTTTGATTGAAAACTGGTTTCATATTGTTGTTTATATTGATATTGGACTGTTGGAGGAAGTTGTTGTTGACGGGACCGGGGCCTTGCCAGCCCATCGTTGGGAAGGGAGTCATCGTGGGATTGGGCTTATGGGCGGGACTGTTAGGACTGGATTTGAGTTGGTTTATAGACGGTGCAGGACCGGCTTTAGGAGACCTAGGGGCTAGTAAGTTGTCGACGTTAATGTTTATCGAGCCTGTCGTGTCGGCCCACGTCGCGCCGAGCTTTGTTGTCTTTGTCGGGACTGTCGTGTTGTTCTGTTGTTGGGTGGCCGGTGTGATCGGTGTGAGGAGACTCACCGGAGTCGGTTGAATACCTGATTTAGAGATAGATTATGTTATTTTTTTTATCATAAAACACATTTTTAACACTTGTATATTATTGTGTTATTACCTTTGCCTGCTGTCCGGGTACAAAGGGTCGAAAAAATTATAATTTTACTGTTATTTTTTCAAAACTTTTTTTTTATATTTTATTTCAAATCAAAAATATTGATACATCCAGAGTGTTGAAAATATAAGATTTTCGAGAAATATACAGACATAGTACAGATATTTATTATAATTTAAACATTACGAAGGTTAGACATTCTACTATAATTCTGAATTGTTTTCTACGGATTTATTGATCAAGTTTTAATACTTATTCTATAAGTCAATAAAAGTATGCAGTTTTAATGTAATCTACCCTTAAAATTGTGTGTAACTTTTAGCATTAATTATACAAAGCACAGCATATCTTAAACTACGAATGACACTTTAATTAACTACACTACTAAAACGCTATAGCTCTCACAGACATAGAAGTATACTACTAAATTAGTTAATGACATCGTAACTTCGATGAGATGTACTACAATTAGAAAATTCGATTTATCCAACGAATTAGTTTTTATTATATTCGTTATTTAGTAAGTACTAGATCAAAAAATATTTTAAAGATTTCCTGACATTAATAACATTGTCTTTTAGAGTTATATTATACGAAACAATACGAAATATAACTTCCACTAACATTTTAAATTTAATAGTGGCGATTAAGCCCAAAAGACCGAGTTTTGTTATGAACCACGTTAACTCAAATTTCTAAGAATATTCTTTACAATATGGCAGCTAAAATATACGATAAATGAAAAAGAATATACTAGAGATTCTTTTCTAGATTTAAAACTTTTACACTGAGATGCGTTAAAATACACGTGACTGAAAAATTTATCAACACGACTGACATTTGAGACTTAAATTACGGTGGGGTTGAACTAAATTACACCATACATTAATCCAGAGGTTCCCAATCTTATCAGACTGCTGCGTTACAAGTTCGGTAATATGTATAGTTGTCCTAACATCCGATACAGAGTGGAGGACTTTCTATAATTGTTTTATTTTTACCCGCTAATACCTAAAAAGTTTTCAACTCTCACGACGCCCGTGTATTTTCTCCGGCGCACACTTTAAGAACCCCTGCACTAATCTTTACCCAATCTGTTTCTAACTTTACTCGTATAACGCATCCTCTATTAATCTCAATACTTGCGCTGCAAACAACGCCGCCTCAGACTTCGGTCCTCCGAACTTCATCGTCAACTGTATATTGGACGTGCACTCCAGCAGCCACGACCGCAACTCCATCATCACGTCAAAAAAGTCGTTGTTTATTATCGATAGCGGCAGCACGAGAACGATCGCTGCGATTATCGCAATGACGCACAGCTGGATCTTTGGGTCCGGAGAGAAACGCATGTATAGAACCATCGGCAGTAGCTCCTGACAATACTTCGCACATTTCGGACAGTTCTTTGTCACCAGAACTATGTTCCCGACAACTGAGAGGTACTTCGCGAGGAAAACGTTGTCTATATCCTGCTTCAAAATGTGGTGACTCAAAGTCAGCTGACGAACTCCGAAACCACTTATTAGCGGATAGAAGAAGTGGTCAGCCACCGGAGCGAACAGATTCTTCTTGGCTTTAGCGAAAGGATGCTGCCTTTTAGAGTGAAAGTATCTCGTCTTGGTGATCAATCGACGTCTGATGATCTCTTCGGCCGGGATAACTTCTGGCGCTTGAACAATATCCACCTTCTCCGCAGACGGTTGCACCGGAGTACTTTGAGACCTGACATCAGCGATCCTATTCGCAGCCTCCGATAAAACGTCCAGCATGAAAACCTTCGTCGCAATCGAGTATCTCCCGACATCCATGTGGATTTCCTTACAGAGATGCTCCGCACAGATGGCCGGATGACTGCAAACGATCGCCACCGACGTGTTATATTTAATCGCGTCGAAGTTGTCCACGTGATACTTCTCGTCCAAATGCACGAAGAGATCTAGTAACTCTATCGCTAGTTTCGAGTCCTCATTCTTCAGTTGGTCGACGACCAGATCCTCTGCAGCGAGGAGACTGGCTTCGAAGGTATCCACTTCCTTGGCCTCCGTGATCATTTCGACCAAATCCCGCAAGTAGTTCGGTCGCTTCCGATCCGACATCGCGACGTCGTTGCTCATGTCGTACGGCTCGAGATCGTCATCAGAATCCAGTTCCTCTTCCTCCCGTTTATTGTTTCCTAAAGCATCCAGTTTGACCGATATGATCTGTTTGACGATCTCCTTAGTTTGCGCTGCGGTTTTGACCGCGCTGGCGACTATGGTGCTATGAACGGGTCTCTCTGCACCTACTACTTTGTAAGCGACGTCGTCCAAGACGCTTTTTACATCTATCCGTCTGAACTTCCTGTTGATCGGCTCGCGCTTATCGTCAATCAGGCATTTCGTGACTATTTCCTTGATGGAACTCGAGAGCTCCACGCACTTCTTCCCCATGCTCCAGTAATCGAAAACCAGCTGCTTCACGGCCTCCTTATCGGTGGTTTCGACTTCCGTCAACGTCTTAAAGATCGTCTCAATGGTCGCCATGCCGATGCATCGGAATTCTGGCGATATTACATCCAAGTGCTTCGACATTCCCTTGAAAAGAGCCTGTTTCACGGCCAATAGCTCCCATATTTCGTCATTTTGAGCCCACATCACCGTCCGGTACTTGACAGCCAGAACCAGAAGCAGGGAAATATACATGTGCTGATCGATATTAGCGACGTTTTTCTGCTGGACGTCGGCCCATGCGGTACTCAACCGGAGAATCATCTCGGTGAATATCTTGACGGCATTCTGGCTGGTAGACAAGTAGTACAGAATGTTTTCCTGCGAGGTCGTATTCATGTAGTCGGTCGTGGTGACGTTGAACGGTATTTTGCACGTGAGAATTTCTCCCCAATCTCTGCTCGTGTCGACGCAATTCCCGAGAACGTTTAGTATCGGTCTTTCGGTCCCGTTGTAATCGATCGGGCATTTTCGGAGCAAAATGACCGAGATCCGATCTATTGCGAGTCGACAGAGATGATGGTACATCGTCTGGATCAGTTTTTTCTTCACGAATCTGCTATTTTCCTCGTTTTCGCAGCCGGTCCAAGCTATGGTGACGTCTACCAACTGGGAAATAGCATTGCTTCCACTCACGCTGTAGCTCGTAATGATTTTCGAGACCAAGTACGATAGATACGTCAGGTCCGACTGCGTGCCCTGCTTGTAGCTACATTCGGACATGAAATCGATGCTTCGAATCACGTGAAATACTAGAACATTCGAGTACTGGTCGTGAGAGAATTCCTTGGGAGTTTTTTCCTGGAGTCTGTTGGCAATTCTTTCCGGTAAAGTTATCAACATTTGGACGTAGTGTTCCCATTCATCTATACGCGAATTTTTCGTCTCTTCCTCCAAAACGTCGCTACAATCGACTATAGACACGAAAATCATGTCACTTTGAACGTATTTGAGCGTAACATGCCCCAATGCTTCTAGAGCGGCCAGATCGCATTCAGATTTGAGAAACCCACAGAGCAAAGATAGAATTTCGTGGCTGATTTCAAAGCTTTCTTCTATCAAGAACGCGGCGGGCGCTTCGTTACTAAACGTCGGCCACTGCGGGAACAAATTCCTGACGATAGTAGACAGCAACTTGGAATAAAGGTCTACAACATCTTTTTTAACGATTCTTTCATCTTTATTAGACAACTTTTGTACGGTGCAAGGTCCGGGAAGGTATTTGAGGACGTTTCTGAGTGATGTTCTAATATTTTCTGCGTCGTTTTCAGTCTTGACGGCGGAGTGTTGGAGGCGGTCCACACAGGCGAGCGCGGCGCGCGTCAGGGCGGACCGGGTGGCGCGGTACGTGTTGTCGTCGCGGTCTGTAAATATAAACAGCTCAATGTGCCCACGAGTAACGATGTACACGGTTCGAAGCGGGTGGAGCGGGACGGCTTGACTGTTCCTTAAATATCAATAAATATATCTCTTTCCTTCCAACGAATATTGGTGTCCTTGATATATTCGCTGCACTTTTGTTACCTATAATATTAACCATCACTTTTTATGGTTAATTCTACTGCAGATTTTTATCAAATATAACCCATTGATGTCCTCTTATAAACATTAAATTAATCTTTAAAACACGTAAGCGATTATATAATAGCATGATTTAAACTTCAATATCGGCATATTACGTAAACTACTGTATATAATTGTATAACTACATAAATATCAAATGGAAGCTATAAAAATGTTTATTATTATTTAAGGAACCTCAAATATTTTTAAAACAGTCGCTAAGCTGAGAGGAATGCTATACTTATCATTCTACGATATCAAAACGGACCACTAAATAGATTTAAATAAAAAAATAAACAGTAAAATATTAACTAAACACATAGTATCGTAAAAAAGACAGATTTCTAAACAGTAATCCTATTTAAAATAGTGAGTGCATTGTTATAATAAACCTAAAATTTTCAGTCACATGTATTTTAAAACACCCGTGTTATAAAAAAAAAAATCGTATAAAAATGATCAATTTTGTATAAATTTTGTGTAGAAAAAACATAAATGTCAGATTTTTTGACGTTTTTAATAAATATTAAATAAAAAAAATTTTGAATAAATTTCGTACAAAGTGAAAACAAAACAATATATATATAAAACCGATTATAATTATGTCAAATTTAACATTTGTGTTGTAACAATAATATATACTCTGCAAGTGTTTATTGCGATTCTACATACAGCCTTATGACAGACAGACAGACAGACACAAAAAGACATACAAACAGACAAACAGATAGACAGACAAACAGACAGACATCTATAATAGGATCAGGATTGTTTCTCAAAATAAATATAGAATATTGTTCTCAAATAAATCGAAAAATATATAAACCCCAAACAAATCCCAAAGTAAAATTGTCCAGGACCCATTGAACAGTAATCTGGCATGGTGACCATAATGGTCATGGCCCATACGGATTATTTTCATGACTTTTGAAACATTTTACGGGACTTCTACCATGCACCTACACAGAAATTATATCTATAAGAATAATCATTCAAGTGTTACAAAAGCAGTTCTCAAAAGCAAACAAATTTCAAACCAAATTTAATGTTTAGTTTAAAATACCAACACACTATACATACATACTGTATATCGCTAAGGGGCTGTCCATTAAACACTTGACGCTCGTTAGTAATATATCACATGTATTTATGAATTACGCAAACGCAATATTAATACATGTATTATATAATTATTAAAAAAAACTTGCAAGTACTAAAAAACCGCCCAAGTGCAAGTCGAAATCGCGCACGAAGGATTCCGTAATAATACGAATAATATTTATAAAATAAAATTGCGTTTGTTGTATGGGACCACCTTTACCTATCTTTACTTATTTTTTGTGAAAGGTAATAATACTACTTTACGTCGTTTTTTTCGTCGTGATTTAAAAAGTAAACAATCTTACAGTGTCTTTTTATTGTAATTATCGATTTAAAAAAAAGACAGACACAAATTTAAAAAAATTAAAGAATAAACAATAATTTAATGTTAAAATAAATTTCCGTTTACTTCTAAATATATTTTTTTAAATTAATAAAATAAATAAAAGTAGTGCCAAGATTGTTTACCTTTTAAATCACGACGAAAAAAACGAGGTATACAACTACATAATAATATTAACTGAGCTATTTTTACGGTAGTAAGGAATTTTAGTTTAAAAAAAATGCCACATAAAAACGTCACGTGATCAATAGACGGTCCCTTAACCAAAATATTTATGGTATATCGGTCTCACCTTGGCTCATGGGTTGCAGCGTGGTGGCCCCGAACTGGTCGGCCAGCGAGTCCAGGTGGAAGGCGGGGGACAGCGGGGACGCCAGCTCGCTCAGCAGGTCCAGGTTCGAAGCCGGCGCCGCTGGAACACATAAGGCACGATTGAATGCCTTTATAAAACTTAGAAACTTTAACCTTAACTGTCAATTGAAGAGGTTATTTTTTATCCCAGCTAATGATAATTTATTCTATGATTACATTTAATTACATCCTGATTAAATAACTGAAAAAAAATATTTCCCGTTACATTGCATAAGTCCTTATCTTTTTTAAGATGATTATTTGCCGTCTCTTTCTTACAGTACAAACAAACCTATTTATTCTTGTACAATATCAATTAAAAATAATAGGCAATTTCTTCGTCCCATAAACAAAAATAAAATGACAGTACTATTCTAGGCCTCATTAGTTAAACATTACCTATAGCACCTTAGAACAATAATATCATCCATTCATTCATTCATTCATCACTCACCATTATTGACCGGTGCGCTGGTAACGTTGAGATCGAGGCTCGCCGGCTGGCTGACGGGGGCGGGGCCCAAGCTCACGGGCCCCAGACTCGAGGGCCCTAGACTGGGAGGCCCCAAGCTGGAGGGCCCCAGGGCCCCGGGTCCCAGGCCACTAGTCTGGCCCCCAGTGAAAGCACTGGTGAAGTCAGCGAAGCCATCACTAGTCTCCGGTGGCGAGCTGAACGCGTTGGTGAAGTCTCCAAAATCACTCTCTTTAGCTGTCGGCTTCGGCTCGTCCGCTCTGAAAGTTTTAATAAAACTTCTTGATTTTTGTTTTACTTTTAGAAGTGTTACTCATGATTTACTCATGATTGTGTAGTCTATATTAGGTACCATAATAACATGTTGCTCCAAGTGATGATTTCCTTCACAATTTCTCGTCATTTTTGTCTGTTAGTAGTCATCCTGGTAGAATCGTGTATAGCATAGCAGACAGCCACCGCATGGGTAAAAATCAAAAAATCAAAATCAAAAATTTTTTCATGTAGATGTCAATGCTACTTTTATGCACGTCAAAATACTACGGAATCTAGTTAACTCATGAGACATTGGACAGTGATTAACCTACTGAGAGACATGTCCGAAAACCTTGAAAAATTGACCTTGTGTTTGAAGTAATAGAGACTAAAATAACAGTGACCTGGGATCGAAGTCGTCCTCAGCCAGCCCGCTGGTCCCGGGCGGCGGCACGGGACACGTCTTGAACAGGTCGTCGAGTAGCTCCCGCGACTGCTGCGACTGCGACTGCGACTGCGACTGCGACTGCGACTGGCTGCTGAACGACGGCGCTGTGGTGATCGGCGACTGACTCTTACCATACGATGCTGCTGCGCCTGAGTACAACATGTTAATGATTTGATGATAGATTACATTTCCCGATTAGTGTCCATATGTGTGCCTGTGTAAATATATTAATTATTATGTAATAAATAAATAATTATGTAATTAATATAAGACCTTATGTACACCATATGTTACAATAAACATATTGACTACTTGATCGATGTATCTGTGGGAGCTTTCAATTATTACGTAACGCAATTTTCCCTCCAATTGACCCCCTTCCCCCTTCCTATGTAACGCGCCGTTACGTTTTGCTGTCCCC